>LS488203.1:78448-115496 GCA_900490705.1 Pristionchus arcanus | reverse complement strand
ACTTACCTCGACTTTTTTCACATAAGGGTCCCCCCTTATGTGAAAAACCAGGTCGGGGTCATGTTGGAATAGACCGCAATAACATGTATGATTGTGCTAAAACTAACATAAAACTAATTTTTGAGCACTATTACATACTTTTTCCTAGGCCGGACGTCCTATTTCAATATGACCCCCACATGGTTTTTTCACATAAGGGGGGACCCTTATGTGAAAAAAAGTCGAGGTAAGTCATGTCCAAAGATGAAGCCCGAATGCTAATGAAAAATCGTAAAATGATTGAAAATGACGAAAAAAACATTATTTGAGGCATAAAGAACTGATGGAAAATTTTCTGAGGCCTCTTGATGTGGGCCATTTTTGTGAAAATAGGCGTGTTCGCATCGGCACAAATCTTGCGGAGTCCGGCGCTCGGATAACTATGACTTGAAAAAAACGTAGCCGGACCAGTTTTTCACGTAGAATCCGAAAATCGATGTTAAAAATGCCGACGTGAACAAAAAATTTTCAAGAGACATGAAATTCGATGGAAATCGTCATTTTCGACCTTTCATCGTTATCCAATCGCTTCGAAATTGTGTTTTTTGGAATCTACGCCCGAAAATACGTCCGACAAGCTTTTCAGAAAATATGATTTTCAACGTTGAAAAATATGGATTTTTTTAGGCCGAGCCTGGCGTTTTTCGGGGGGTGCACTAGAACCCTCCATATTGGGCCAAATATCAGCATTCGGTATGAGAACATCACCAAAAAAATATTGGGGTGGGTTGTGAAAAAGTCATCCGTGGGGTAGGTACGCTCTCTCGTGGATGGTCTCTTAATTCAATCAGGAGGCGCGCCGTCGCACGCCCGAGAAGGAGATCAAGCGGGAGCCGGAGAGCGAGGAGGAAAGGGGCGGAAGAGGGGGAGGAGGAGGAGCGAGGAGGGATGAGAGACGGTGAGGATTACGGTAGATTTAGGGGAGGGGGTTACGGTAGTTTTCGTGGTGAAAGTAAGCAGGCTCATATTCGGAACATTTGCTCGTCAGTTTTGTTTGGGTTATGGTGAGGTGTCGCAAAAAAGTTTTATTGGAGCCCGGCGAATTGGAGATGTAATAGATTGTTAACTAGGTTGATGTTTGGGACATTCAATGGCATTTTCGCTGTGCGTCGTTAAAACAATAATCTTCCTCGTTAACTTCTCAATCAACTAGTTGTGGTTATACTTTGTTTATTTAATTTTAAATATAATTAATTTTGTATTTTATTAATTGCTTATTATTTGCAGTGACGATCGCCGCCGCGACTCCCCGTCACGACGCGACGACAGAAGGAAGGGAGAGGTGGAGGAGAGAAGGAGAGAGGAGAGGGGAAGAGGAGATGAGAGAAGAAAGGGAGAGGAGGACAGGGGAGGAAGGTGAGGAAGATTAAAATGAGACCTAATTGGCAATTGCCCATGAAAGATCGAGGTTTCAGCTATTTAACAAGTACTTGTGGGTGGTGGTTGGTGTTGGTGCAGTGGATACATCTGTTGAATATATAGAACTAAAACGTGCGTTCTGCGCATATTATATATTCATCATTTAAATATAATAGCTAATTTGCCAGGGATCGCCGTGGCGGCTCGCGCGAGAAAGAGAACTACAAGAGACGCGAGGACTCACGCGAGAGAAGAAGAGAGAGAAGCGTCGAGAGAAGGTACGGTAGGGGGGGGGGGGCTTGATTGAATGTTGGCAGAAGGTGCTGTAGGAAAAAAGGCGGAATATTTAGTTATCGAATGGCTACGTTTTTGTCATATTGTCATCCAATGATCGCCCTCTGTACTTTGGTAATTGATGAAAGTGAGAAGCCTATGATCAACGGGTGGCATGGCATCGAATTTGTTAGCCATTGAGAGGGCCCATGATTAGTAAAGAAAAAAATATTAATATTTATAGCCTAACCGTATTGTCGTTTATTAACTAGGTGCCATCTCTTGAATACTAGTATGATGGATGAAACAGATTTGCGACTGGCAAATCGGAACTTAATTTTCATCGTTCAGAGACCGCAGAAGACGCTCGAGATCGTAAGCGGTGAACGATCGACCTACCGTATCCCAATCAATCTACCGTATCCTACCGTAATCAATAATCTTTGTTTCAAAAAGTTGATGTTTTCTCTGTTGTCCAGTTGCAGCCCAATCTCTGTAGTTGTCTGTTACCGCTCTCCTTTTTTTATCATTATTACACCACACCCGGATCTGCTCCCGAAGTTTAATTCTTTTATTTATTAATATTTGATGGTTCCTGTAATAGATTGTCACGTTGTGTTGATAATTGCAAGGTTGTAGTAAGATGATAAAGATGGTTTTTGTGACCTGTTTCAGTTTTGAGAATAGTGCAAACATAACTGTCTGATCGGCCACGGAAGAGGTTTGCTCATGGACGAAAAAAGGGGGTTGATAATTGCAAGGTTGTAGTAAGATGATAAAGATGGTTTTTGTGACCTGATTCAGTTTTGAGAATAGTGCAAACATAACTGTCTGATCGGCTACAGAAGAGGGTTACACATGCGCGAGAAAAGGGTTAGAACCGCTGTCAGAAGAGGAACAAACACGGTTTGAATCACGGGTCGGCCACTCTTCGCTTTCCTTCTCTTTACTCATAGCCTCTCGACTGGGCAGAGATCTCAGAGAAAACGTTAAATGGAGAGACTGGCCCTCTGCACCCTTAGAAATAGAGTAATGGTCTCTCCATTTCACCCGTTCTTTAGACCTATGAAATAGCAGGAAAAATGAAGAGACACTGACTCTTCGCACACCGACGATAGTTTGCCTTGCAATATGAGATGGTAGTTTAGGGAAGAGGGAGGGAGGAGGAGAATTATTCACGATTTCGTAGCTAAGGAGGAGTGAGGGAGGGAGGGAAGAGCCCTTTCTTGTTCCTTGGAAGAGCTGTAGGCAGGAGGGAATGAATGCGTGCTTTTCTTTCGATAATTGAATTGCTGAAAACAGCGTTTGTTTGTGTTTCAGCGGTAGTGGACGATGCGGTTTCTGCGAGTAGTGTTCGATTTGATGTTGAATTCCATTGGAATCAAACAAATATAAAGTGAAAGTTTTCTGAAGTCAATAAATTCACCATTCGTGGACCTGATTTCACAAACTACACTAACTATGATCGTTCAATTACCCCTCCTTCGCCGGATTCCTTCACTACCAATGACTAGTACACTCTCAATTTCGCCAATTTCGCGCTCTCCATTTCACGTTTTCTCTCGCATTCTCTAACCCTTGCCATAATTCGATCATGGAAGAAGAACAGATAGTTTTTCCCCATTCCTATTGCTGACTCATCTTGGACGTAGGGAGTAGATCGATCATCCATTGTGAAAGACAATTTTTGAGATTCCATTTCAACGTCATGTATTCTATCTTGATTGATACTCAGCTTGCTGTTGCTGGAAACACCATTTCCTTCTCATTTTTCGCATTTATGCATTAATCTGAGATGTATCTTCCACGGCATCTAATCTGTGATTCGATTTTCCGCTTCCATCTCTTCCCTTTCTTGACACTACCACTAATGAGCATGTGGATATGCCTCGTGATACCTCGTTACTGGGAAAGGCAGGAGTTATCCCTGACGAGTCGCAAGATGCGATGGTCGTAATCTTAGCTTCTTCTATCATGTTGTCACCCTTTTGTGGCCGTAAGGTAAGGAAAAGGTCTATCCACGTCAACCGATTTTACAGTCGTAAGACAACGCCAGGCGCTAGCCTCCCTATCAAGCCTTGGCTGTTTAAAATTCGGGTGTTTACTGGGCCCAAAATCCAATCGTGGATACTAACATTTCTTTTGTTATAGTAAGACGTGTTGCTAACTCATCTCTCCTCTTGCTCACTCCATTTTCTCACTCCACTCTCGTCCTCCCACGCTCTCTTCTCCCATTTCCCACCTTTTTCTTATCATTGCCATGACAAACATCTGATAAGCACAGCCGAGTTACTCAGCCCGTCACCATTTTACGGCACAAGTATCGATTTTCCGAGACAAAACCAGATTTTCGGCTTAGAACAGGCCGTATTTCACTTGTAATTCATCCCTTGGTGGCACTATGTTATTGTTATTGTTGTGACCATTGGCTCTGGTCTCTCTTTCCCCTCTAAATTGGACGACAAAGCTACCAGTTTTTCCGCGCCGTTTTCGTCGCTCTAAGTGTTCATTTTCCTCTCCGTTCCTTGGTTTTGGCCCCATTAGAGTTACTTACTTTCAGGGAACAAAGTTCATGAACGAAATGTTAACCTGGAATCAGAGGTGCAAAACACGATCGCAAGTTCAAATCACCATTCCCTCAACCCAAATTGTCCCTACCATCCTTTGTCTCCAACCCGACCCGTACTCTTCTCTCTACCCTACTCGCCTCACCTCTTTCCATGTTTTCCTCTTCTCTCTCGACACAATTTTTCGCCAGGTGACTAGAAACAGTGCGCGACTCTTCCCCTTACCTATTTTCCCCCTTCCACCCTCTCGTTGAGTGTTTTGAGGACAAACTTGGTCGAGTGAGATCTATTGCGCAACATGTTCATTGACAATTGCTCACCATCTCAAAATGTTCTAATCCGGTCCAGGGACGTTTCGTGTCATCTGCGGCCTGTAATGTGGGCTCTAGGACTGATAATACTTTTTTTAGGCGACAATGTAAGACGTATTAAAAGTTCGTCCTAGTGACGCAATGCCCCTAACTCCAGTGTTTTCGTGATGTGTCCCTTATATTTTCCGCGTGGATGGAGGGGAGATTGTGTACTTTCACTGTGGGGATCTAGAGTATTTAACTTTCCCCTGCCCGTTCCATCGATTGGTTTGCTAGATAGCACACTATGTCAGGAGGGTTTCCCCCTTTCCCACCCCCAAATTAGGTGGCCCAAGAATATGGAAGTTCCTTATTACTGGATCGATCACTGAGCGAGAGGCGAGGCATATTGAGGAGGTTCACTCCTATTTTTCGCCTTGCCTCTCTCCTTTCGCCCACTATTTCTTCCAATTCGCTCCGTTTGTATTGTTTGCAAGGTTCACTCCTTACTGTTTGAGACTGTTTCTTTGATCTACGAGATATAACGAAAAATCGAGAGAGCTAACTCGTCTATTTTCTCAGAGAATTCAGCGCGCCATGGAGAAGGTTCCTCTCAGTGAGGAGAGCGACACTCGAGCAGCTAGAGCTCCCAGTACTCCTAGCGCACCGCCGATCGAACAGTGCGTTTATTTCCCTAATTTTATCTCATCCCCCTTCCTTACTAAATTCCATATCATATTGGATAGTGCAGAAGAGGATTTGCTTATATTAGCTCCAATAATAAACATTTATGAATTGAAAATATTCCAGCGTGACTCCACTACAGCAGAGCGCTGCGGATCCGCCACAGAGTGAGTCGCTTCAGAGTCAAAACACAATCGATAACCGTGGTTTTGTCGTTGGGAGCTCTTCTACTATCAGCATTGGTTTTATGGACATATCGTACGATTCATTAGAATGGAAGCTCAGTACATGAACAAATGGGCAGCCTGAAACATATGCTGATTTATTTTAATTGGTCCATCTAAAAATACTGAGAAGCATTGCTATTTTCACTATTATTTTTCTCACAAACTCTGTGTGTATTTGCTTAGTCAGCGAGCTTGAGACGTCAGTTTCTGTTTCTGTCAATCTAGTGACTCATCACGGACAAGAGTTTATCGGTTCGCGGCCGGTGTTGGGAAAGTTATCCGGATCATACTCATGACTTATGAATCATAAGTCATATCGATCCTAATGCTTCTCGTGACGTGAAACAATCGGAGAACCACGATCGTTTCCTTCTCAGGATATGAATCAGAACAGATCAAACGACGAATAATAGGCATAAACTGATATAAACGTGATCAGGAAAACAAGTGTTGCTGCGATATGGAGTCCTGTGTTTCAGATCCGCCGAGAAATATGCCCATGTACCCACAGATGCCCGTCGAGGAGCAGGTAGGCGAAGTTTTCAAGCAAATTAATGAAATTTATGAATTTACAACCTAAATATACACCACAATTTTCTAAAATATAGCCAAATTTGATCAATTTTCAGCCCTCTTCATCTGCGCACCAGCAGGGCTTCTCGTCTAGTGAGTGTTATGTACAATTTAACAGCCTTGACAAATAAAAAAATCGATAAACCAATAATCTGCAGTGGCCCCGCCACCCGCCTACGATGAGGCGCTGTCGATGCCGCAGCAGTTGCCCCAGGCCCCGGCTGACTGGTCCACGCAGCAGGGCGGAGGAGTTTTCCCGCCGGTGAATTTTATATTAAAATTACATGCCTACTTCAATCATCTGATTTTCAGTCATACAAATAAAAAAATATTAGAAGAATAATAAATATTTCTCAGATGCCGATGCCCACCCATCTGCCCCAACCTCCTCCCCAGCCTCCTCAGCCCACCACTATCATCGTGACCAACGGCCATGTTGTACCGGGCAGATGCGAACATTGTGTAAGTTTGATATTCATACTTTATTTAAAATTCTTTGTTTCGACGACACTTTGATGTGATTGAAACTGTGAGCAGAATCAGGACAAATGAGGACAGTGAAACATATTTGGAGCAGAACATTCATTTCAATTCATTTCTTCTTTGTAAAAAAAATTGCATTACAACGTGAAAATGACAATTTTCTTCCAAAATTAGATGGAGTTCCGTATTCGCAAATTGATCGATCTATTTCGCAGTCCGGCCCGCTCGAGATGCACCGGGACACGGGCATGCTCATCTTCATCATCCTCTGCCTCATCTTCTGCTGCCCCATCGGTGAGTGTGCGGTAGAGTGCACATAGCGAGTCGACGTATCTCACTACACCACAACTTGCATTTGCCTGTAGAATATGGGAAAAGCGGGTGTTGTATCATGTATCTTGTGTTCCATCATGGTAGTAGTCGCGAGAAAATAAATCAGTTGACGATAAACCATCCCTTTCCAGGAATCTTCATGCTGTGCTGTGTACCGTGCACGAATCAGCGCCGATGCGCCGTGTGCCATCGACCCGGATGACCCTCGCTTAGCTATCGATTGACCCCCAGACACCAAACTGATCCCTAAGAATCTATCCAATCTCTTCTTGCTTGGTTTCCTTGGATATTACTACATTTCTGTTCACGAATTCTAATCAATTTCTTTTCCATTTTTACCTTAGCTTATCTATTGGTTCACCTCTCGACACCAAACTGATCCCTGAGCATCTATCGATCGACCCTTTTCTCACCTGGTTTTCATTCAACTAAATCTTCTAGAGATCCGACACTACCATCCCCACCACTTCCTAACCATCCGAATCACTACTTAGTCGTCGATTGGCTTCTATCCCCATTATTGATCACGAGTACCGAAGTCTGTGACCTGTGATAAAGTAATTGTGTTCATTATGCGCAGCATTCTTCACCGACAGAAAAGTGTTGTAGCCGAACTGCAAACACGAAATATGAAATGTTTCTGAAACTCATCCCGATTTTCAATTTGAATGTGGAAGAACGGTTGAAATCCGGATAAGTTTCAGGAACATTTTATATTCTGATATCGGTTTGCAGTTCGATTACGGTGTGGCGGGAAAATTCAAAACTTAATCCCATTGTTCACCCTTTTCTGGAGAGAACAAAGAGGGCCAGAATGCTGTGTATGGTTAACGGAGAAGAAACAGAAGACGTAAAAATCAGGACTTTTGATTCAATAATCTTCATATTCGAAATAATATTTTAAACCAAACAATGGTTATTCCAGAACTATGATGATTGATCTCGTAACGGAATTTCACTCTCACTCTTTTTTCCGACAGCCATTCCGTATGCCAACCATAATGTTCATCTAACATTCATGTAAGATTCTTTATCGGGCAACAATGTTTTCGATATTCTTGTCGAGTGTGAAATGGTCGTCTGCTTGTTGGCTGCGGCAGTGACTGCAATTGCCGAATTACGACATTGCTGAAGACTACCGTAGTCCTATCGTGATTACTACAGTATCGATAACAAGTGTTCTACCGTAATCCTAGTGTAAGATGGCGCTAGGTGGACTGCACGCGAGGCCGCTCACACCACACTGCGTGCAACGGGCTTGTCTGAAAAAATCAATTATTATTGCGAAATTTGTTTCAACTACTGAATATTGCTTCTATCAAACTCATTGATCTAGAGCCAGCGTGCCTCATCTACTCTTTGATATTTGATCTTTGATCTTTGATCTTCGATCTTGCTCACCTTCTGACAATGAAGAAGAATATCAGACCAATGCCGCCGCTCAAGAGGGTGAGGGTGATGATGAAGCAGATCCAGCGGCAACCGTACTCGTACGAGATCGATGTGCTGCCCTGGAATTTATGGTCGATAAACTTTGATCTTTGATCTTTCCGAAACTCACGCAGCTCAAGCAAACGGGAATGCCGTACGGCACCGGCTGCTGAACAAACACGGGCACTCCAGTAGAGTAGGGAGGCGGCGGAGTCTGCGACGGAGTCTGCTCATAGGCCGGAGGAGGCGAGGATGCGACTGCAAGGGGGTACGGTAGCTTTGGATACTGTAGTAGGATAAGGAACCACGGAGTACTGTAACATTTATGGGGTACCGTACCGTCCTTGTTGGTGGTGGAGTCGGACATTGGAGTGAGAAGGAACCGAGTGGGAAGCGACCGAGAAAAGTGAAAGAATTGGAAGAAGAATGGGAATAAAGGATAATGCAATTGAAACTACAATTATTTGAATATTTAAAAAAAGTCCAGAGCATTCATCGGAGAAGAATTGTTAAATGAATCACCGACATTTCATTTCTCTTCCCGCAATCGATGATAGAGAATGAAATGTCTATGACGTTTTCTACTCGCTGTACCAAAAGAAGGCGTCCCACGAACCGCGTGGGTGACTATGCACAGTGAGGAATGAGTGGTCGCGCTCTCCTCATTTCGCAGGCTCTCTACCTCGTTGCCTGCGTTTCAGGGTCACTTGGCACCCGGCCAACTGCTCATAACTCCGTTCAAACGAAAATTGAAAACATGGGATTTTGGAAAGTGTGATCGGGTAGCCATGACCCACCATCTCACATTGAGAACTCAGTTAGCCAGATATTCGTGGGACACCTCCTTTAAGACGCCAAAAATATGATAAATCGAAGTCAGATCGAATATAGCTCTCGCATAGTTGACAACGTGTATGACAAATCGCTGGTATTCGCTGAATCCAATTCTCGAATAATTTTAACGTCGAGTTATTCCATGGATAACCGTACAAAAAAGTTGATGATTCTTTATCGGGCAACGATGTTTTCGATATTCTTGTCGAGTGTGAACTGGTCGTCTGCTTGTTGACTGCGACAGTTTCTGAAATGATCAATACAATAATCCTATCGTATCGAGTACAGTAGGCCTACCGTATTCCTAGTTTAAGACGGCACGGGGTGGATTGCACGCGATGCCGGTCGCTCCACATTGCATGCAACGAGCTTCCCTGAAATCTTTGATCTCTTGGGATCTTCATCTAGAATCGATGAATAATTTGAACACTTCAATTATATACTCATTCAAGAGCTTGAGCAAACATGCTCATTTAGCCACCATTCGAGATACTGGTCAAAATTGTCCGCAATATCAACGGCAGGTGCCAAATGCATTGTTGATCTCTGATCTTTGATCTTTGATCTCGCGCTCACTTCTTGGCGGTAAAGCAGAAGAGAACTCCAATAAGGGGGGAGGCGCAGATGAAGAGGCAGACCAGCAAGCAGCAGATGCAGTTATCGAACTCGTGAGTGATCGCCGGACTGCCCTTAATGATGATCTTTGATCTTTCATCTTTGCAAATACTCACGCAGCTCATGCAGACTGGAGCGCCGTACGGCAGAGGCTGCGGCTGCTGCACGACCACAGGTGGTCCAGCAGAGTAGGGAGGAGGCGGAGTCTGCGGCCGAGTCGGCTGATAGGGAGGAGGAGGCGAGGGAGGCACTGCAACGCTGCTTGTTGAGACTTTAATGATTCAAGTTATTATTCGCCTAAAATATCCCAGGAAAGACAACGATACCCTGCAGGACAGTGCTGCAGGACAGTCCAATGGTCTGAGTCCTGGCCTGTTGGAAGATAACGTGGTAATAATGTGATCATTATCGTACAACAGGCCATGACAATCATAATCAATACAAAATCAATTCCAATAGTGCTCCTCCGTAATGCACTTCATCACCAGCTACGATATTGTATACCTTCTTTGTTGGACTCGGACATTGGAGCGAGTAGGGAAGAGAAACCGAGCGGGAGGAGCGGCCGAGAAGAGAAGGAGTGAAGGAATTCAAGCAAAGATGAGAATAATAGATAATAAAATATTTAATAAAAAACTTTGAATATTAGAATTGCCTAATTGTAGTAACAGTGAAGGAGGAAATGTCTGACGTTGGATGTGTCACCCCATTCTATCCCAATCAGAGAAGAGAGTTGACTAATGTCATTCTGATAATGCCACTGTGCCAATATATAAGATGAGGAATGTACATATGATGAAGATATTCCCATCTTCAACCCCCGATCGTGGATTATACTTAGAAATTCAATTTGATGAATCGAGATGATGAATCCAATTGTCGAGCAATTGTTTTTCAGAATTTCGAGTTCGGGCAAAAAAGCGCAAGATTCTTTATCGGGCAACGATGTTTTCGATATTCTTGTCGAGTTTGAAATGGTTTAATGCTTGTTAACTGCGCCAGCTTCTGAAATGATCAATACAGTAATCCCAAAGCAATCAATATAGTTTCGATTACAGAAAACCTACCGTAATCCTAGTTTAGGATGGAGCGAGGCATATTGCATGCGAGGCCGAACGCACCACACTGCATGCAACGAGCATCCCTGGAATCTTTGATTGATCTTTGATCTTTGATAAATGTAATTTTATGCTTATGAAAGAACTCTAGCTACGATTTTAGATACCGCAACATCAACGGTGATCTTTGATCTTTGATCTTTGCTCCCCTGCTTACCTCTTGGCGATAAGGCAGAAGAGAATTCCGAAAATGCCGACACCGAAGATGAAGAAGCAGATAATCAAGCAGATCATGCCGCAATCGAACTCGTAATCGATCGCTGGACTACCCTGCAATTCTGATCGATGATCTTTGATCTTTGGTGAGTGATCTTTGATCTTTGGTCGATGATCTTTGATCTTTGCCAAACTCACGCAGCGCATGCAGCATGGAGCGCCGTACATCGGCGCGACCATCACGGGCGGTGGCGCCGCGTAGTAACCCGGGGGCGGAGTCTGGGCCACAACAGCGCCCGCGGCCTCGCGTGGAACCGGTTTCTCCTGAGGAAGCGGAGGAGCGGAAGGCTCTGAAAGGAGTACGGTACGGGGATACTGTAGCCTAAAGATGTGCAGTAGTGACTACAGTAAGCCGGTCACGCATAAGGCTCTGCAAGGGTTACGGTAGGCTATTGGTATACTCTAGCTACAGTAATCCGGCAAGGATTCATAGAAACAACCGTATCGGGATACTGTAGCCTTCCCGAAATACCGTACCTTTCTCGGTGGAGGCAGTCTCAGCCACACCGCCGGCGGCCTCACGAGTAGCCGAGAGAGGAGGGGCGGAAGGATCTGTAAGGAGTACCGTACTTATTGTTACTGTACCTAAGGGTATACGGTAGCGACTACAGTAACCGGCCATGACTGTACAAGCGAAATTTACAGAAACTACCGTAACCCGGAGTACCGTAGCGATCCTGCGATATCGAACCTTTCTCGGCGGAGTCGGCCATTGGAGTGAAGAAGGAAGAGGAACCGAGCAGGAGGAGCGAACGAGGAGAGAATGAGTGAAGAAATTCGAACAAAAAGAAATTTTAACAAAAAATATTCGAATATTACAATTTCCCTTTGCCGAAATAATTGTATTTGGAATGCATCCATTTGAGCGTATCGTGTGGTGATACTGAATCCAATTGTCGAAATTTTTTTTTCAGAATTTCGAGTTATTAGTGCTTTTTTTTTCGACTGATTACAAACAGGACAAAAAACGCAACATTCTTTATCGGGCAACAATGTTTTCGATAGTCTTGTCGAGTGTGAAATGGTCGTCTGCTTGTCACTGCAATTGTTCATAATCAATACCAATTGACTACCTTAATCTTATTGTGATCAATACAGTATCGATTACAGCGGTCCTACCGTAATCCTAGGACAGGATGGCACGAGATGGGCCGCACGCGATGCCGGTCGCACCACACTGCATGCAACGAGCTTCCCTGGAATCATTGATTGATCTTTGAGCTTGATCTTTGATCTTTGATCTCACGGTCAATTCTTAGCGATATAGTTCCCCCTTCAGCGTCAAGCCTGCGGGGGACAGAGCCCGCAATATCAACATTAGGTGCATTGTCTGATTGCTGATCTTTGATCTTTGATCTCTTGCTCACCTCCTGGCGATAAGAAAGAAGATGAGGCCGATGCCGCTGGTGAAGATGGCGACACAGATCAGCATGCAGCAGCAAGCACAATCGAACTCGTGCGTGACCGCTGGACTGCCCTTTAAAGTTGATCTTTGATCTTTGATCCTTGATCTTTGATCTTTGCAAAACTCACGCAGCGCATGCAGCATCCAGCCATTGGCGCCACAACCACAGGCGGTGGTCCCGCGCAGTAGGCCGGGGGCGGAGTCTGCGGCACCGCAGCACCGGCGGCTTCGCGAGGAGCCGGATTCTGCTCTGAAGAGGTACTGTATTTGCTGGGTACAATAACTTAACGGTGTACGGTAGCGACTACAGTAACCGGACATGACGGTACTAGCGAAATATACAAACTACCGTAACTGGGGATACTGTATCCGTCTCGAGGTTCCGTACCTTTCTCGGTGCAGGAGGTTTTCTCAGCCACACCGCCGGCGGCCTCACGAAGAGCCGGGGGAGGAGGAGCGGAAGGATCTGAAAGGGGTACGGTACTTGGGGTACTGTTGTCACTACCGTAACCTGGAGTACCGAAGAGATCCGCAGTAGGGTTGAAAGTTCGAAATTACGAAATCGCTGTCGAAATTCATTCAAAATGAGTTTCATTTCGAAACGATCCAATTTTGATACGAAATCAATTCGAAATCGGCCTTTGTTCGACTCTCGTTTCGAAACGCAGGAAAATTGATCCTTTCTTTCCCCAAAATTCACCCAGAGGCTAGTGAAACATATTCCAATTAGACCATTCTCTGCAGAATTCACTCGCTCCCCGGTCTTTCAATTTTCGAACCGAGCAATGAATTCGATACGAAATCGAATCGAAATCGGTCTTTGTTCGACTCTCGTTTCGAAACGGGACTCATTTACATGTCTGGCGTTTCGAAAGCCGAGTCAAATCTCTCTTCTAATTCGAAAGCGTTGATTTCGTTTTCGTTTCGTCAACCCTAATCCGCAGCAACCGTACCTTTCTCGACGGAGTCGGCCATTGGAGTGAAGAGGGAAGAAGAACCGAGCAGGAGGACTGAGCTAGGACTGAATGAGGGAAGGAGGACGAGAAGTAGTAATGAAACGAATATGAATATTAATAATTATTTCATTAAATATTTAATTAATAATTATCTTTTCAATTTCTCTTTGTTCAGATAATTGTATTCCCTTTTTATTAATTCTTTTTTTAGTGTGTTATTAGCTGATTTCTTCAATTGAGTTGCTTTTTGATTGACATCACCATTCAGATGAATCGTATGCATTGTAATAAAACAGCTCTTGAAGATAACAGAACGAAGGAGTCACATGCAAGCGTGAATGATGAAGTGTGCATTCAGAACGCTATCTAACATCATCCGATGTAGTCTAGTGGTTATGATTTGCGGCTCTCACCCGCAAGGCCCGGGTTCGATTCCCGGCATCGGAACAAATGTTTTGCATTTTCAAAGAATTTTGATCAAACTAGTAATGTGATTGTATTGTAAAGAAGACCCTCCGTCCTCCCATGTGGTCTAGTGGTTAGGATTTCTGGTTTTCACCCAGGCGGCCCGGGTTCGATTCCCGGCATGGGAAGCTGCTTTTTGCCAAATTTCATATCGATAATTTATATTTTTACGTTTTCTTAAACGTATCACAAACTCAAAACAGAAACAAAAGAGTTATGCGAGATTCTTTATCGTGTACTAATGTTTTCGATGGTCTTGTCGAGTGTGTGAAATGGTCGCCTGCTTGTTGGCTGCTACTGTAAAATTATAGTTACTACCGTAATCCGATCCTACCGTAACCTGTAGTCCTAGATGCCGGCGGAGCCGCACTGCGTGCAGTGGGGACTTCTGAAAATTATAGATTGATCTTTGATCTTTGATCTCTCATCCCACCCCTTCATCCAACACAGCGAGATCAGTCCGAAGGGGAAGCAGCAGACTGAGATGAGAATGATGATGACACAGCAGCTCGTGTCCTGGTCATACGAGATCATGCCACCCTGAAATTAATTTCAAGATATGGTAGTTTTGTACACGATGTTTTGTTGAGCATGATTATCGTGCGGCAGCGGCGCGAAACTCACGCAGTTCGCGCAGAGTCCGCCGGCCACGCCCACCGGCGTGCCCGCGCCAGGCGGCACGAATACCGGAGGAGGCGGAGTCTCGTCATCGGGAGGGACGTCTGAATGGATTACTGTACTGATAGATATTGTAGTCACAATCAATTACAGACTTCATTGACTACAGTACTGCGTGGTACTGTAGCTTATTCATACGTATTATATGAAGAGTTGTCCCAGTACGAATAAGCTACAGTATCGCGGAGTGCTGTCGCCTGTGAGGTACAGTACCTTCCTTGTTAGTGGCGGAGTCGGACATTGGAGTGAGAAGGAACCGAGCGGGAGGAGCGAACGAGGAGAGAATGAGTGAAGGAAATGGAAAAAGAAAAAGAATGAATGAAATAAATAATTAAATTAAGATTCACGATATATTTGAAATTCCTCGTTTTCATGTTGATTATATTTGTTTGCATTTTTGAGCCACTCATGGAAATTTCCGGGAATTTGATTGACGTTTTCCTTGAGCAAATTCTGTGTCAATCAAGTAAGCTGCTCTTGCTGCCAAGCAAACATCATCCGATGTAGTCTAGTGGTTATGATTTGCGGCTCTCACCCGCAAGGCCCGGGTTCGATTCCCGGCATCGGAACAAATGTTTTGCATTTGCTAATCCGTTCAAACAACAGAGTAATGTGGTAGTATTGTAAAGCTAACAGATCGTCCTCCCATGTGGTCTAGTGGTTAGGATTTCTGGTTTTCACCCAGGCGGCCCGGGTTCGATTCCCGGCATGGGAAGCTGCTTTTTGTTAATTTTCTTATTCATTTTTGCAACATGGATGAGGCAAGTTCGTTTATCGGTCATCAATATTTTCGAAACTCGCGTAGAGCCAACGTTGATCCGTAGAGCCTTTGTTTCTCATACATTGTTTCTAGATGCACTGAAATGACGAATTTGTCATTGATTTATTAGTTCTGATCTATCGATCTACCGTAACAGGCTAAAAGTAAACTACAGTTACCTGCTGGGCGTACACCAGACCGGGAGCTCCACACCCTCTGCACACAGGTTTTCTGCAAGGGATATATTTTTTTAACGAATAATTGTCTTATTGATCTTTGATCTTTCTGCCACTTACTTCTCGAGGCACAGCAGACCGAAGAGTCCACAGGGAAAGAGGACGATGCTGAAAAATATTCACAACTCATTATTTTCACGCATCATCTTCATCGCACAAAAATTCTCATTGAACACAGATGTCGTTTGTGAAATATTTCGATTAAAAAATACCTGAGGATGACGACAATGATGAGGCACGTCGTGTCGTTTTCCATCGTGACGAAACCGCCCTGAAGAGATGACATTTGATCTTTGATCTCTAAACTTATTTTAATCTTACGCATCTTCCGCAGCTTCCCGGCTGCAACAGTGGCGAGCGTGCCTGCATAGGAGGAGGAGTGCCGATGTAGGGAGGAGGGGGTGCTGGTGCTGCATCGATTACCATTGAATGCTACAGTACCTATCGTCTTTTGGCGTAATTTCGGACCAAATAGGTACCACTCTAATAGTGTTGTTGATGGGAATTCTATAGGTTTCGATGTTTTCGTAAACTTCTCGTTACCTTGATAGTTGTAGTTGGGCACGGACATTGTGTGAACGGGGATAGAGGACAGAATAAACGACGAAAGGCAGAACAATGGAGTGATCTTGACCCACTTAGAACAAATTCCATTTGTCAGGGATATTGTTTGGTGTCGTGATTGATCTGTTCACGATAGAAATTTGATTGACGTTTTCATTGAGCAGAGTCTTTGTCAATCAACTAAGCTCCTCTTACTGCCACACAAACATTATCCGATGTAGTCTAGTGGTTATGATTTGCGGCTCTCACCCGCAAGGCCCGGGTTCGATTCCCGGCATCGGAACAAATGTTTTGCATTTTCAAAGCCTTCTTAGCAAACTAGTAATGTCATTGTATTGTAAAGCTAACACATCGTCCTCCCATGTGGTCTAGTGGTTAGGATTTCTGGTTTTCACCCAGGCGGCCCGGGTTCGATTCCCGGCATGGGAAGCTGCTTTTTTGCTGTATTACTGCATTCTTTTTTTGATATTTTTATTTGAAAATGCTTTGCTGAATCAATTTTTATCGCTTATCGAGCGTCAACCTTTTGGCATTCGAAAGGGAGGATGATCATTGAACTTTGATCTTTGATCTCTGATCTCCTCTTCAGACGGGTGAGTAGCCCTGCATCTTGCCGCACGCTGCACACTTGGCCTCCTGAATGCGGTAGCCAATTTCAACTTGCAACATTCGCATTAAATCATACTATTAAATTTTAGCAGAAAAGTGTAATTCTTTAACGAGAGGAGATAAGAGGGAGAAGAAGGGACGACAGTTCTTTTTATCATCCCGATATCACCGAATTGAACTTCAAACTCGAGTTTAATCTACTGAATTTTTGCATGAAACATCATCGATTTTTTTGCAATTTTTCAATTGGCGGGAAAGTTGAAAATGAAGGGAAACAATAGTAAAAATACTAAACAAAACCTTCTTGGGCAGGAAGAGCACGGCGAAGCAGCACGTGAACAGGACAATGGCGGCGACGGCGCACGCGTCGCGCTCGAAGACGATCGGACCGACGCCCTGGAAGTTGATCTTTGATCTCTATTTATCTCTGATCTCTCCTTACTATGACTTCTACTGTAGCCTTTGCTCACTCTATTGTAAAGGATATGCTTGGGAAAAGTACACCTCGTTGAGGATGTCTTGAATGAAAAAAGTAATGATTAAAAACTGACGCAGAATCGGCAGCTGCCCTCGGGCGTGCTCGTAGACGGCGTGCCGCCGTGGCAGCGACCGCCCAGCTGCTGCTGCGGGGCTGCAAGAGGATGAGTTTGATCTTTGGTCTCTGATCTTATTTCCGACTCAAAGTGTATTTTATCTGCGTGCGAAGGAGCAACAAAACACGCTAAATATTGATTAGGGCGAAAGCCTCTGAGCATAGTATTAACACGTTTTGCTAACTAGACTGGTCAGAGTTCATTAGTACGATAGAGCTGGTCGGGACACCCAAGAAGTCACCCTCGATACCTGGATGATCCGACTCGGACATTGACGAACCGCGCGAGGAGAGCGATGAAGGGGAGAATGAATGGATGTGAACGAGGAAAATACGCATCAACTTGAAATATCCCAAACTTTTATTGGAGGCTCATTATCGCAATATTTGATGGAAACATAAGAAATGAAGGAGCATCAAAGAAAGTGTTAGCAACAACAAATGCACCTAGTTCGATTCGGAATGGAGTAGTTCTGCTTGGCACCGCACGAAGCGCACTCGGCCTGGAGATCAAAGATCAAAGTCTAAAGATCAAAGATCAAACCTGTCGCTCGGGTAGGCAGCAGAGGGTGCACACACCGCAGAACACCAGTAGCCAAACGAAGCAGCACATGTCGCGCTCGAAGATGATTGGACCGCCCTGGAGGAGGAAGAGATCAAAGATCAAAGACAAAAGATCAAGATCCTCACGCAGTAAGTGCAACCTGTGGTCACGAGCTGCACGTGTTTGGTTTCGAGAGGCTGCTGTTGAATCGTGTCTTCCATGGTCGCTGCAAGAAAATTGAGATGAAATAGGGAAGAATACAGGAGAGATGGTGGTAATTTACAATTGTCTCGATGCCTTTTATGTGCATCGTGGAGCTATCATTTACTTGATATGACAAATGTCTACGCACTCTCAATTTTGCGAAATCTCTCGCGTTGTCTGACCATCGATGTAATGTTGGAAAAGAGTGAAGACTGAGCACTATGATACGATGTGGCCGGAAGTGGCACGACGAATTTAGAAATTATACTGGACGACGAGAAATTATATTGTTGTATAAATTTATAAATTGATTTCGGAAATAACTAACAAGGGAAGTCCGTGAACTGTCGCCTCGCTTTTCAAATATGCTTGTAACGCCAAACTAGGGCTCCTCATGGGAATGCGAAATCAATTTTCAAAAACCGCTAAATGTCGAAGATGACGTCTTCAGAATCCGACTACGAAATTGCGCAGATGGGATAAGCACATCTGTGCGCACCCCTCCCATCAGCTCAAGTGGCTCATTGGTAGAGTACTCGCCTAGGGATCGGACAGTTGATGGCTCGACTCCCTTTGTGGACAAACTTTTTTGCCGCATTTTTCCTAGATCAGGAATCAATAGGAGTCATCGTGAATTATTTTTTTGGACCCAAAATTGTGGATACACAAAGTTGAATGCTTTCTCCGATATCCAAAATCGTATTCTTCATTTCAAAAATAGTCTCTTTCGGATCTGACAACGATCTTGCAGCCCTAATGTGTTCGCCCGCAAGTTGGAATCAAGAACTTCCCACAAGTTGCCTCCAAGCTTGCTTCCAACTTGTGCCAACTTGTGGTATCTTTTGAAATTTGTGAGGACTACGGTAGCATTCTCTATTATTGATTGGCCTGATGAATTCATCCCGCCTTCGGGATACTGTACTTGATTCCAACTTGAAACCCATTGGTCCTTATTTGTGGGCGGTAGAGTTGCCGGTTCGAGATCGGTTTCGTTAATTCTGCGCGAGAAGAGCGGTATGCAAAGAGGATACGAAAATTCCGCACCTTGAAAGGGAGCGAGGACAAAGGGGGAAGGGAGAGAGAATGGAAGGTTGCTGGATTTTCGCACCCTATTTACATACCGCCCCGCTCGCGAGGGATTGCCGATACCGAACCTGCAACCCTAGTGGGTGGACACCAGAGTTGATCGGTCCGTTGTCAGATCCGAAAGAGTGAAAATGAACGACTATAATATTTTTGAAATGAAGAATACGATTTTGGATATCGGAGAAAGCATTCAACTTTGTGTATCCACAATTTTGGGTCCAAAAAAAAAATTCACGATGACTCCTATTGATTCTTGATCTAGGAAAAATGCGGCAAAAAAGTTTGTCCACAAAGGGAGTCGAGCCATCAACTGTCCGATCCCTAGGCGAGTACTCTACCAATGAGCCACTTGAGCTGATGGGAGGGGTGCGCACAGATGTGCTTATCCCATCTGCGCAATTTCGTAGTCGGATTCTGAAGACGTCATCTTCGACATTTAGCGGTTTTTGAAAATTGATTTCGCATTCCCATGAGGAGCCCTAGTTTGGCGTTACAAGCATATTTGAAAAGCGAGGCGACAGTTCACGGACTTCCCTTGTAAATAAAATATGTGAAACAACCTATCTTGTTAAAGAATCCATTTTCACAGCAGTTCGAATACGTTTCACCAATCATATTTGTAGTTATACTTCTGAATGCATACGTTGTTGCCCACTTTGTTCCCCTAAAACAATAAGAATAATTTATCCGATATAATGCAATGTGTGTTATTAATCAGCGACGCACAGTGGTGACATAACGGTCAAAATACTGAAATATTCATGCAGTTGTAAGTGTCTTGAAATTGTCAATATTCACAGATTTTTCAACAGAACTATGTGTTGCGAATTGTGTAGCCCTGCTTGGCGCCGCATGCCGCGCACTCGGCCTGAAAAATTATTAGTTGAAATTTATTTTTTACGCCGAAGATCAAAGATCAGAGACCACCCACGTGTCGCTTCGGCAGACACAGAAGCGAGAAGCATCCACAGCAGAGGATCAGCATGACGTACGAGCACTGGTCGCGCTCGTAGATGATAGGACCTCCCTGGGAAGAGAGATCAAAGATCAAAGATCAACGATTAACTCACACACTGACTGCAGTTGGTCGCAACAGCCTGTCCGCGATGTGTCGTAACGCCCTGAGGTTGCTGCTGGATCGGGTCGCCCATACTGAGAAGTTAGCTGATGAAGGAGCTGCAAGAACCCTCATTCAATAAACGAATCCGTTTTAGACACGCTGGTGAAAGAAAGCGCAGAAAGACGTCGAAAAATGAAAGTATGAAGCAAGGGTGTGGGATAGGATAACAATTTCCTCGTGAGTGGAAGTCATCGGAAAATGATATTGGCATATTCGCGAGTAGGCCTGAACAGGAAATAAATGCAATTTGAGTGTAGAGAAGTTTGGAGGATTCTAGACACTAAAATCTAGTCTATTACGCCGATTTCTACACCTCCTAGTGCCAATGCGATGCCGGCATTTAGGCAATGACGACGTCAGAACGTAAATTTCATCTCGTCTTTCCTACAGCATAGTACTCGACTCGATGACAGTGAAAATGTGCGAAGTGTTAAAAAAAAAAGAGTATCCGAAAGAGACCTGGTTAGGACGATAGAAACCCTAAATAGGAAAACGTTGGTTATGTTCAAAATTGCTAAACACACTCAGATCAGTCTGTCAGACGATGGAGTTGCGTTGTGAAGGAAATAAAAGAAGAAGAAGAAGAAGTGAAGTTGAAACGAGGTGGGGTCGACGCGTGGGCACTTTATTGCTGTGATTCACTATTTGCTTTCCATGATAAAAAGCGACAAGTATGGACGCGATGTGATTAAGGCAAATAATATCATTGTAGTCATAGGAGACGTGAAAGAATGCAAAATTTAACAAGCGAAGGATTTATTATTTTTCCATAGCCTCATTTCATATTTCACAAATATGTTTCAGGAGTCTAATGAATTCTGCTTTCGTCTCCAATTTCAATGATTCGCAATCAGTTTCTTTTGCTGGCCAAAACATGAATTCGATAATTCGACATAGTGTTGAAAATTGTATGTATTTGTAGCCATGCTCACAACTTTGGGGTGATAGAACTGATATAAAAAATAACACTGATCTGCCACAATATTTATTGGGTTCATTTTTACAAAACAAAACTTTTCGAATGCAATTCTCAGTCATTGAATCTTCCAATCACTCCATAACGTATTCCTGCTTGAGTATACAATTACTTCACGCCTTTGTCAGATTATTTATCAGTTTTTCTCATTTATCAAAGCAATTTGACGGATCAATTTCTCAGTTAGAGAAACTTCTCACTCCATCACGTAGCCCTGCTTGAGTCCGCACTGGACGCACACTGCCTCGCGCTTGGGCAGACAGCACAGGGCGCAGATTCCTGAATTTTTAAATCAATAAAAATTGAAATTTGAAAGTTTTAAAAAGTAACTGATCAACTGGTAATTAGCTTGAAATTAGGATGAGTTTCAGGTAATGCATTAGTCAGAAGTAGAATGTGTTTTGATAATGATTCCACACCGGTATCTTTTAAGACTTGTCCCCATTATTACAAACATCATAATTAATGCCACTGCATTCATTGACTGCTGTATTTGTAACATACAGTCTAGTTTGACAAAGCCACCTAAATATACGTATTCTCAATTTCCTCTCACATGCTGAATGGGCCGGAAAATGGATAAGTTTCAGACTACTCATTTGTACGGTATGCGTCATGCTTGGTCAATCGATGTTTTCTCAGCATTGTAAAAAAAATGAAATAACAAACCACAGCAGATGATCAGGAACACGAGTGTGACCATGTCGCGCTCGTACGCGATCGGACCATTCTGGAATATCATATTGAAAGTTCAAGGATCAAAGATCATATTAACTCACGCAGTTTCTGCAGCACACCGGCGGCTGCATCATCTGCTGCTGTCCGGGCTGCTGCTGCACCCACTGCTGTTGTTGCTGCAAATAGTGTTTCGCCCAAACTATCTATCTTTGCAACAGGATAACGACAAATCATAGCTTGCTTTGTTGAGGACTACCTAGCAGAAGAAATATTTATAATTTGGAAAAATGTATTGCTACGATACCTGCTGCGCCCACTGCTGCTGTGCGAGCTGCATCTGATACTGCTCGCAGGTCGGAGGCTGCTGCTGCAAATATTTCAGGTCCATCTATATTTGAGACTGTGATAACTATAAGCGCGTCCTGCTGAGGACTAGCTTGCAGAAGAATACTTTTATTTGGAAAATATGAATTTGTACCTGCTGCATTTGCTGCTGCTGCAGCTGCTGCGGTTCCCCGACCCACTGCCGCGGCTCTTGCTTTTCCGAGGACATTTCCTCTGGGAACACTGACAAAAAATGAGTTTTCACAGACAGAACGCGAATAAAAGGTGCTACTGCAGAAGCAACGCTTTAAAGCTCAATGAAGGCGGAGTTATCTAAGTCTGGGATACAATATTGGGCTGAGTCATCCGGAAAAATTAGAAATGGACGCTAAATGTCAAGTGTGCGAAAATGTCAAGAAGTTGGTGAGAGAAGTTAATCAGAGACTTCGAAAATAGGCAGGTGAGACTTCCTTCCACTAACGGAAATTACGGGCGTGAAACTAGAAAGTGATTCCTATTTGTGTGAGTCTGACTCACTTTTCAAGATTTGTTGTGAGCCTGAAAGGGGTACAGGAGTTGGAATGAGGAAATAATTAGCCATCACTTTTAACAATCAACGAGAATCCTTTTGCTAACGACGAAATTGGAGAAAGTAGTATACTATACACTTCCGATTAAATGGAGTAATCTCTTCATTCGTATACATGTTAGAGAGTGCAAGAGAGCTTGTGAAATGGAGTGACCTTTCTTCGGCTATTGAGAGTAGGTAGTTGTATTCAATAGCAACGAGGCGGTAGTACTCATCCAAACCTACATATTTTGTACGCCTTCTGCTAGAAAGAGCGAGAGAGCATGTGAAATTAAGAGAGTGTAATGATTATTTGGACTCGGACATGAGATATCACGCGTCTACTGACTTGCAGAAACATGGAAAGGTGGAAATTGAGCCCGATTTGTGGGGGTGAGATCAAGTACATTTGAGGAATGAGTAATACAAGGGCTTGAAAGACTCGAAAAATTGGTTATAAAATTGTCTTTCCTTGTCGAATGCAGTTTTATTTTCAACAATTTTATCAGAACTAAAAAAAGATTCCGTCACGTAAGAGATCCCGATATTCACGTAGTGTGAACAGTTGGTGGACATGGCTGGAATGAATTTTTACTATTCTTTTTTTTTTACAATTTTCAAACCTTTACGGTGTTCCCCTTCATTCCGGCGAATATAAATTGACGAAATTGGGGAGTGATTGAGAGCAGGCATAGATTGTGAGCGAGCGGGTGAAGGGCGAGGACTGTGAAGACGGGGAGGTTGAGGGCTGAATTATTTCTCATTATTTATAAATTTAATTTAACAATATTTATAAATGTTGGCACTCTTAAACTTAAGTAAAAAACAATAACAAACCAAACGGAATACATTCGCAATGCACTGAGATGAAAAGAAGAGCGGCTGGAATAAGCATAGTGAAGAAGGGAACTGCGATCTGTAAAATGAAGCAATTTATAATAAAAACTAGAATTGGTTAGAAAGTGTTATCAAATATTGCTCACCTGAATGAATAATATAATGAGCGAGCGACGGATACGCTTGATGGAAGAAGGAGGTCGTGTAGTCTGAGATATCGGAAATAATGAGTTGAGGATTGAATTTAATTATTCTAAATTAATTTGTAAACCTTACTTCTGAGCTCAACACGTGCAACATGTGCCAAAAGGGAAACAGGGCTAGAAAAGAAACCAATAGTAAATTCTTAAATTTCAAATTTTTGAACTGTAAACTATTTAGCTCACAAATTCCACTAGACAAATTGCAGCCATAATTAGAGGGGTTTTCTCGTGAATAAGTAACGATCCACGCGTGATGGTCCATGACAGGTTGTAGGGGCTCTGAACATCATATCTTATGCTGAGGAAAAATTCAGGGGAGATTTCCTCCTCGGGTGGAAAAAATCAAGAAGAGGAAAAGGAGGAATTCAAAATTTTGAATTCGCGCGCTTTTCAGTATCTCGCTTCTCCGTAGAGCTAGCGAGTCAAAAATTTAACTAGGTGTTTTCCGACATTTTAAAACTCTATAAACCAAGTTTCAAGTGGCTAGCATCAATGGTAACCGAGATATTTTGAAATAACGAAAAATGCGCGAATTCAAATTTCCGATTTCCTCCCCTTGACTTTTTCCACTCGATTTTTTCCTCTTCTCTTTCCTCCCCCTACTTTTTCCACAGCATTAGTTTGACAAGCAATGCGCAATAATCATGCACAAACCTTTGCCAGAAAACGAGAAGTGTCAGCTGGATCGAAGGGATAAAATGGATAGGAGAGAACGAGTGTACATGTAATCACTGCGAGTATGGCGCGCAATCGCATTTGTCTGCCCTGAAAAATTAAAAATTAGGCCGTTTCCAAGAGATGAGACTAGCATGGCCCATTTTTAGACGATTATTAGCGGGAATAATCGACTGATGGCGGTAGAATACGCAGGCAATCGTTGTTAGCCCAAGTAGACAGATGAGAAAGATGAAGAGACCCTAAAGTGTCAGATCCAACAAATAACGGATTGCGTATCGTATGCATTTTTAGGCGATTATATTTTCCTATTCTCACCAGAACCGTATCCGGACGCAAGCTTGTTCCATGAAGTAAGCCGACATAGTAGCAAGCAGTCGCCGGCATCAACGGGATGGGCTCGAAGAGAACGTCGAGATAGACGCTAATTAGTATAATAACCACCTAAATATTTTCAAAAATAGGTCTATATTCTCTCATAGGAACCGGTCAAAGAAAATATATAAAATCTTGTACCTGAATAACAACAAGGTAATTCCTCACTCCCGCTTGATTTCGAGGAACTTTCTTTATTAGACAAAACATGGAAAGTGCATTCAAAAAGGAGGTTATAACGAAGATGCAACGCTGAGCTGACAATAGTACTGTTTCCAGCTCGACGGATAGGTAAACTTCCATCGTGAAGCCCTTACAAGTGGTATGAATTTGTAATTTCTTCAGCGTACTTGAACTTTTGCTTAATCGAACCAGTTTTCGTGCTCAATTGTCTCTTATTGCACCTGTTCGAAATCACCAAGCAAGTGTTCAGCTTCAAAATTACATGAAAACGTCTCAATTGCATGCATGAATTAGTGGAAATCAAATGATCAAATGACATTTTGTTGAAAAAAATCTATCAATGCTCCTTGTATAAATATTTACGGAATTGGTGATATTTATGTGCTTTTTCTCTTTTCCTTGCTGTTTTCACATTCATTACTTTATCGGCGGATTTCAGACTGTACAGGTATTCGATTAATTGCATATTATTGGCTCAACAATCATCCTCAATTTCCCTCGCATGATCTTGCTTCAAGCCGCACTGAACACAGATTGGCTCGCGCTTGGGTAGACAACAAAGGGCGAAAAGTCCTGAATGCAATTATTCTATGCTAAATAAATGAATAATAAAATTGAAATACCTCACCACAACAGATGATGAGGCAGACAAGATGGCACATGTCACGCTCGTAAGAGATAGGGCCGCCCTGGAAAGAATGGGATCAAAATAGAGGAATATAAATAACATAAGTGAATCGATCGTGAATTTGAAAAGCTAACAAGATAAATATATTTTAAAAAAGTAAAGAACACACGCATGCACAGCATGACGTCGGCCACTGCTCCATGCGTTGAACGTTCTGGAGCTGGCGGTCCATTCTGAGAAGACGACAAATATGAATACATAGTTCATAGATTGCGTATTGTGGGTAAATGTGATAGTCACGAATTTTGTATGCTCTAAGAAGAAGTGGCCAAAATGTATGGAAATTGAAGCATTATGCCCACGAAAAAACACACATTAGCGCATTTAGTGTCAAAAAACGAGGACACTATTCAGAAGTTTTCTCTCTTTTCTCTTGAGCTATGTTGACCTTTGAGCATTGGCCCATTCGCAAGAAAAAGCGCCCGTGAGAAAATTTGTGTTTGCTAATGTTTAGGCGGGGCGCGTGAAAGTCGCATGCTACATCAATTCGTAAAACAGGGATAAAGAAGGCTCGAAATTGGACACAATATAAGTCGTTTTTAATAGAATTATACGGGAATAATACGTCACAGGAGTATTATTTCGCTAAGAAAACGCCTGGGAAACGAGATCGATTGGGCTCGCTAGGACGAAGAAACATAGGGAGAAAGAGGAGAAAGAGGGAGTCAGCTGAATGAAAATGGCTTAGAGAAAGAAGAGTTCGAGAGGACGAGGAGAGGGCAAAGAATTCTGACGTCGTCAATAAAGAAAGGAAGAAAAAACGAGGAAATCTCATTTGGAGAAGAATGACAAACGAGACTTCTCGGTTCAAAGTAACAGAAGTTTCAGGGTTTGCATTTCAGGGTTGGCATATTAGGTGAATAGAAATTCGAACGAAATCATTTTTCCCACTCGAAAAACAAATGGAACGAAAAAGCGAGCAAAATGAGAGGTCCCTTTACGCATGGGAGAAGAGAGTAAATGAGAAAAGAGCCACCCAGCAGAGCAATTTCAACTCTTCTTACTCAATGAAAAAGCTCTAAATTTGATGGAGTGAGCGAGAGGCAATTTAGAATCCTATGTTTTTAGTTTGCAGGGGTAAAATGACTAAATAAAGCCTACTTGGGAGCTCAGTTTCGATTTGAGTCTCGAATGAAAGACGGAGGAGAAAAAGAGTCTCTGCGTTCGTGAGAAACAGAGAAACTGCCCCGAATCCTCGTCTAGCGTCCTTCTTTCTCTCCCTTTTTTCTTCTCTACCCTTTCCTCTATGTGCACTTGGGAGTATTCACCCGGCAAAAAGAAGAGATGGGTTAATATAATTTCAAGACGAAATGAGAAACTAATTATGACGAAACAAGTATTCTTAGAGTAAAGAATACGTGCTTAAACGTAGAAAGAAACATCTGGTGCAGCTGTAAGACTCGATCAGATTTGTTAAATAATTGCAACTATCAATTATTCGCTTTGGAGAAGCTCATGGAACGGAGTCTGAGACCGCTTCATTGAGGCAAAAACGAGGGAAAAAGTGGTAAGAAAGAGTCGGAATTCTCCCTAGACAAACCGACCACATGTGCTTCCAATCCCCCTTCACTTTTAATCACGCAATAGTGGAAGAACAGCGGTGTTCTCTTTCTTTATCCCATCCTCCAATATGTCAGGGGATTTCTCTGAACAAAAATGGATATTTTCTTGAGAATTACAAAAAAAAACAGAAAATATATTATAATTTCAAAAAAGACAAAAACTACTTCCCATGCCGGGAATCGAACCCGGGCCGCCTGGGTGAAAACCAGAAATCCTAACCACTAGACCACATGGGAGGACGGGGACTCTGCCTTACAATACATTCACATTACTAGTTTGATCGGAAGTCTTTGAAAAATGCAAAACATTTGTTCCGATGCCGGGAATCGAACCCGGGCCTTGCGGGTGAGAGCCGCAAATCATAACCACTAGAGTACATCGGAAGATGTTTGCTTGGCAGCAAGAGCAGCTTACTTGATTTCCACAGAATTTGCTCAAGGAAAACGTCAATCAAATTCCCAGAAATTTCAGTGACTCGCGCAAAAATGCAAAAAATATAATCAACATGAAATCGAGAACTTTCAAATATATCGTGAATCTTAATTTAATTATTTATTTCATCCTTTCCTTTTCTTCTTCAATTTCCTTCGCTCATTCGCTCCTCGGTCGCTCCCCCCGCTCGGTTCCTTCTCACTCCAATGTCCGACTCCGCCACCAACAAGGAAGGTACAGTACCTCACAGTCGACAGCACTCCGCGATACTGTAGCGTATTCGTACTGGGACAAAGTTTCTATAAAATATGTAGCCGTCGTGTACGCCCAACGCCTTCAAGACTACAGTAACCTAGTAGACTCCAGATCGCTACGCTATTCCTAGTTGCCGTAGCTTCTCATAACCACGGGAACTTTGTTTACGAAGAATATTATGGATTACTTTATAACTACTATAAAACACAAGCACTGCATCTACCTAGGCTTATCACAATCTGACACCTCCAACTCCTCAGAGAATACTGTAGACCAAGGGAGTACGGTAGCCTCAGATGGACAGTATCCCATTGCAGTCCCTCGTTCTCCTAATCGGCCTCCTCCACCTCCGTATCCACCGCCCGCGTACGTCGCTGCGCCCGTTATCGTCGGCTATCCCTGCGTGGCGCCCGGCGCCATGTGCTGCCGATTCTGTGTGAGTTTGTATGGATAAATTCGGAAGAGAGACCCATTCAGGGGGAGCCGAAAAGTGTAGCTATTCCGGCTCCCAAGCGCAACGGGTAATGAAGAATGCTTTTGTAGCAGCGCATTATCTGGAGAGAATTAATAAATTTAAAAATAAATAAATAAATGATATCCAGGGTGGCGGTCCGATCATTTTCGAGCGCGACATGTGCTGCCTGGTCGCAATGGTCCTCGCTGTGGGCTTGTTCGCCCTGCTCTGTATGCCGCCCAAGGCGAGTTCAAAGATCACTCGAAGCTTGGCGTTTAAAAATAGAATAATTAGATTACTATGAATTTTTCAGGAGGCGAAGTGCTGTGCTTGCGGAGCACTGCAGGGATATTCGATGCCCTGAGAGAGATCAATGATCAAGGATCAAAGATCAAAAATCACAACTCGAAGATCAGCTCCATTCTTTGATAAAACTAGTTGCCTTTCAAGTGTGCTCATGAATATTTAAAAAAAAAGTAAGCATGTTAAAAACCGACAAAAAAGCTTCCCATGCCGGGAATCGAACCCGGGCCGCCTGGGTGAAAACCAGAAATCCTAACCACTAGACCACATGGGAGGACGGAGGATCTTCTTTACAATACAATCACATTACTAGTTTGATCGGAAGTTTTTGAAAATGCAAAACATTTGTTCCGATGCCGGGAATCGAACCCGGGCCTTGCGGGTGAGAGCCGCAAATCATAACCACTAGACTACATCGGATGATGTCTGCCGTCGTTCTGAATGCACACTTGTTGATTGACACTTGCATGTGTGACCACAGTTTATTCTTCTTCTTTAACGCATCGCCAATAGAAAATGGTAATACAAAAGATAGATCAAAACATCAAAACATTTGCACTAATAGTAAGAATAAGAATTTGCATTTCCGCATTAGCCTTGAAACTCATTTTATTTGCGTTAATAGTTCAATTAACATAAATGCAAACGACAAACACTTTGTTATTCTCCCCTCTCTTCCCTCTCCCCACCCTCATTCTCCCCTCGGTTGCCGCTCTCGCGCGGTTCTCCTCCACTTCGCTCTCAATGGCCGGTACGCAATTAGCATTACGAAAGCTCAAAGGGACCTTGGCTGTTTAGGGCTACTGTAGTTGTAGCAGCTGGGGTACGGTATTCGCTGAGTACGCACCGAATATAGATTTGTGCAGTTACTGTATGGGTATTGTACCCCTTGTTTTCGTCAGGGACGCTTTCACCATATGATGAATTACCGTATCCCCTAAAGTATACCGTATAACCGTGATCATATTTCAGCTCCATACCCTCCTCCCCCTTACGCGGCGAGTCCGGTGGTCGTGGTCGCTCCGGCCGGTGGAGGCTGTCCTCTCTGCGTAAGAGATCAAAGATCAAAGACCGATGATCAGAGATCAAAGATCAAACTTCAGGGCGGCTTCGTGACGATGGCTAACGACCAGACGTGCCTCGCCATCGTCGTCATCTTCATGTATGCATCAACTCTCTATCTCACATTGGAATTAGTGCTGTCAAGGCGAAGAATCCGTCTCTTCATTTTTTTGTCTTTCCTATCTTGTCTTTTCCCATCAGTGTCTCTATTCCTTTTCATTTTCAAAACCACGTTTCTTTTTTATTCCGCGTACTCTCCCACCGGTCAGAGCTCGGAATGAAGAGACGGATTCTTCATCCTGACAGCATTAATTTACCGGCGAGAGCGAGCGTGTGAAGTGAAGCGACCATCGTAACCCATTTCTTTTCCAGCATTTGCTGCTTTCCCTGCGGCTTGCTGGGATTGCTGTGCCTCGAGAGGTGAAAGATCAAAGATCAAAGACCAACCTCAATCTATTTTCAGAAGACCCACCTGCATGCGCTGTGGATGGGGAGGCGGAGTGGTGTAGGCGTGCAGGAGGTACGGTAGGGTACTGTAATGGGGAATGGGCATGGTGTACTGTGTGCTAGAGCTCGAAATATGGACCGTAGTCTATTCAATTTGCCTGCTCGTGTGGAGAAATAGTGTGAGGAATGAAAATAGTTCGGCCCAAATTTTGTGCTCTACTGAATGAATACTGCATACTTCATACTCTAGGCTAAAAAAATACTGCAATGATTTATGATTTATTCATTTGCAGTCTCTCCATAGCTGACGAGCCACAACAATCATCTCTCGTATTCGACAAGAATCTCGAAAACATTGTAAAAAAAAAACGAATCTTTGAGTAAAATGGACCATTTCTGTGCAATTACATCACGAAGAATTAATTGAAACACTTCAAAAAGTTTAAATGTAAAAGAAATACAAAAATGAATTATAAAAAAATATTTTCCTAGTGCTCATTCTTAGGCTTGGGCTGCTCGACTAGTACTCTGCAAGAATCTCGGTGACATTGCTGCTCGATAAACGAATCTTTGAGTAATTTGTCTCCTCTAAATGTAAGCAAAATAAACACGACATGGACGCAAAAGAACCCGATGACACCTCTTTTAAGAAGAAAATAGCAAAAGATATGCTCATTTGACATCCATTTGAGTCATTGAACGAAGAAAGCCAACAAATTGAAAATCGAACTGAGCAAAAATTAGATTTGTAGTACAGAAATAATATTGAATAGTCCGTGAATTTTTAAAGGAAATCAATAGTCAATAGATACAAGGCATCAGATTGAACAAATTTTTATCATGCGGTGTGCTTGCGGAGCTCTCGACCGCCTCTAGCCAATGAGATGGGCTGCAAAGACGAAGGTTCAGAGATCAATGATCAAAGTCCAAAGATCACCTCACCCCATCATTCGTCCTGCTTGGCTTCTCCTTTCTCCTTTGCTCCTTTTTCTTTCTCAGGCTTGCTCTTGCTCTCTGCTGCGGCCTTTGCTTCGTTCTTGCGCTTGCGCCAGTACCACAGGCCGACGGCTGCAAAGGTCAAAGATCAAACTTAGCCCTGGAGTAAAGGCAGCAGATAGATGAGATGGTTTTCCTTCACAAATATCAAGGCATGTAGGAAGAGATGAGGGATCAAAGTTCAAATATCAAAGATCAAGAATCAAGAATCAAAAACCAACACAGAACGACGAGCAGCAGCGAGAGGACGGTGGCGACGGCGATGCAAGCCTGCAAATTTATTAATATTAATTAGTTTAATTAATTAATTAATTAAAATTAATTAAAGTTTTAATTAAAGTTAATTACCTGCAAGGGGTTGGGCAGGCCACTGCTGCCGCCCGTAGCGACCTTCTCCTCGCTCTGCTTGGCCTCTGGAAGGGGGAAAGTTCAAAGATCAAAGATCAAAAACCTTTTCTATTTGACTTATTTTGCGATTTAAAAACAAACCAGTGCAGGAAAACTTGGCGTCTTTGGGTAGGTCTTCGGCACCTGAATATTTAAGATTTTATCATTCATCAGCGAATGCAAAAGATCAAAGATCACAGACGCACCCTTCCCTTCCTCAGTGTATCTCAGTTGCCCTGTCATGGTGTCGCATGCGATGGTGAAGTTCTTGACGCTTTTCGCTTCGATTTTCGCCCTGGGAGATCATATATCAAAGCCAGACCGACTCCCATCAAACTCACCATAGCTCAAATCCATTTTTGCACGAGGGCATGCCATTGTCCTGAAATTATTAAATTAATTTTGTTTTAATATGTGTTTTTATAACAAACTTACAACTTTGCAAGCGTCAGAGCACGCCGCATCTTCGACCTTGCACTCCTCTGAAATATTTTTTTGGCCGTAATCAGTAAAAGATCAAGGATCAAATACTAAAGATCAAAGATCACTTACTCGGCTCGAAGCACTCCACCGCCGTAGTCTCCGATACCTAAAATGAAGGATAATTAATTAATTTAAATTAAAAATAATTGTTGAAGTATAATAAGCAAATCCGCACCGTACTCTCTCCGATTTTCCACACGAATTTATCGCCATCGGTCTTCTCACACTTCGCCTTGTCGTCAGTGATTTTATCGCCAATCTTGAAGAACTTGGGGCACTGCAAAGATCGAAGGTCAAAGATCAAAGATCAATGACCACTCACAGTAAGCGTCTTGCAGCCATCTTTCTCTCCGAAGTCGGGAGCCGTCATGTCAGTAGGAGTGGTGGGCCGAGTGCAGAAGGAGCAGGCTGAAAGGGGAGATCAGAGATCAAAGATCAAAGATCAAAGATCACCGATCCATCCTACTCACCCTTTGCATGGCATCTCGCGTGAAACTCATCCTGGTGCTCCTTCTTGTTCCCGCCCTCCAACGTGACCACGTACTTGTAGTCGCTAGCCGGCGTGTTAGTTGTGCCCTCGCACGTGATACTGCCGACGACATCCGCGTCCGATTTGTATCTTAAACACACGTTAAATCTTACACCAAAGTCGTGAAATTATGTTGAACAAGCTGTGACACATTTATTTAATGACATTTTCAGATCTATTCAATAAACATGATAACTTACTGAAGCTTGTACAGTGAATTGGAACATGCTACTGTTTCGAGTGAGACGTCTGCCTAGAAATGAAGAATGAAAAATATATGTTGTATTTGTTTGTCCTTACTGCTACGGTAGTTTCCTCGGTAGATGCTTCGTCCTTATATTGGACATTGCTCACGTCACATTTGGCTGAAGTACATGTTAGATTGCTGAAGCGCGGAAAAGAATAAACGTACTTTTTTTCAAAACATCCTGCATGAACTCGCTATCTTTCATCTCCGCAGTAACACTACCCGAAACGAGCTTGATTAATTTCGCAGTCGGTTTCACATCATGGATCTGAATATGTTGTCTATTCATAAGCTATAATACCGAATGTCTAAACCGCAAACTTACGGCATTCGAACCATCGCCAACATAAAACTTGCAGGAAAGAGGCCGGTCAGAGTATTTTGGTTCTTCTGAATAATAGGTGATTCCAAACAATGCATTTATGCTGATTATAATATGAATCAGAACCTTTAAAATTGGGAAGCAAAGAGGTTGCTACTGATTTGGATCCATCTTTCTTGCATGAGAATTTAAAATCTGCATTTTCTTCATGTGAGACTGATATCTCAGTCACAGAAGGACTTCGCGATTCGAGAACTACCAACCACTTCTTTGTTGAGTACGGCCTGGCAAGAGCAAAACAATGGTTCCACATAGTCACTGACTGTAAGTCACCTGATCATCATGATTGCGGAGCAGTCGTTCGTTACTTTTCGGTCTTCATTTATGTGTTCAAGAGGATCTTTGTCTATGTCGACGCACCTTTTCGAGGTGAAGCATGCCTAAATTGCTGGTTTTATTCTGTCAACGATCTTATCAATGTTGTAAAAGGGCTCTGAGGAAGCGAGCGAGATTGGAAATGACTGGAAAAAGATTGGAAAAATTGTTTTAATTTCGCGTGCTCTGTTTTATCATACTCGTCCTCAAACGAATGTCTCTCCGTTCACCCAATCAGAGCACTCCTGGATGGCAGTGCCTGCGGCCTGAGCCTCGGCGCACAGCAGCAGAACGACGAACGCGACAGGGAGGATCATCGAGATCTGAAGAAGGACTGTATTATATCATATTTCCACCTCCTCATAGTTTTCAGGACAGCAGGTATAGCCGGATAGGTTGATATCGGGACACGATTTTCGGAAAATTAGGGGAAAAAACACGATAAATTCCTCACCGCTTCAGCGCACACAACGGCAGTCGACCACTCGGAACGAGCGCGCGAGACGAGAATGAGGGGAGGGGTGGAATGGGGGAGTGGAAAATTGAGAGAATTGATTATGTAAATTCATTAATATTCTCTATTCGATTTATTGAATAGAATATAGTTAGTAATTCAATATTTTAATATTGCAAATGAAATTAATTTTAATCTGATGAATTTTATGGATGGACTGAAGGCATGAAGTTTGATTGAAAAAGAGAAAAAAGGCACACTAAATAATCGTGCTAATTGTGCTGCTTCTCAGGGTTAGGGCAGGGGTTCTGCCGAGGAATAGTTGGCGTATCTGAATAGAATGATTTATTATCGGATATGCTCTTTACTCTACACACCTTCGGGTACATTGCGAGCATTACCAACGGTGTAACTGCACTCTTGAAATTGAAGATCAAACTGAAAAAAAAATAAATCTCTTCAAAAACATTTAATGGAGCTCACGTTAGAATCACGTCATCTTTTAGCTCCATGATTTCTTTCTCTTCGTTAGGCAACGAAACCAAATTATAAAGAATCAGTAGAGAATATGTGACCAATGAACCTTGTATACGTTTTAGAAGGAACATTTGAAAACAAATCTCACCGATACTAATTATCGCAGCAACTTTGCACGATTTTCGGACACTTTTAGGAATCTTTGAATGTGTTCTTTCTTTGAAAAGTGTGAGTGAGTTTCGAACGATTCCAAAAACAATTGCGTAGCAGATAATTGTAAGAATCTGCATGGAAATACTGACAAGAAGGTAGATCATCTGAAAATGTCAATGTATGGGTGATAGCGCTATCGTCATTAACTGGGAAAGACTCAGCATAACGCGGCATTTGATAGAATTCGAAATGAACTGTTCGAACATTTTCGATCAAATGGTTTTCAACTTCCTAAAAATAACGATTATGCATCAATAATTGATAAATATCAAACGAAAGGCAGCGGATTCATCGCAAATATGGGAATTATCGTCAATACTGCGATAGTCCATGTAACTATGCATGCAGTAATAAGTCGATTGAATCTCCAAATCTGAAACTATTTTAGATGACTAAATTCGAAATAATAATTACTTCTTTGTGATGAAATGGGAAGAGCACTGCAGTCAATTGATTTGTTCCTACAAGCAGATGGAATAACGTTGTGGCATAATTGAAAAATATTGCCTGAATTGCTCACTATTGCTAGATTTACATGTAAACTCACAGCAAAGAATACGAGATAGGCAATCCACGTGTGATTCTATAACATGCCAAAATGCTAAAAAAATCTTAATGATCAGTAAAACCTTGTAAAAATCGCTCGCAATTCCGAAAAATGCGGAATCGTGAAAGGCGAGCTGGAGCATAGTGAAGCACACATTCAGAAACGCTAAATTTCGAGCATCTACCGATAAAATGCATTCTAACTTACTGATATTCAACTGGAAGATGCGAAACGAGCGACCAAGGCATTTAGCGGAATCGGAGAGGAGCACGATGAGAAATCTAATTGAAATCTTGTTTTCGCCCGTCGTCGTAGATTAACTTGCCTCAGATGAATCGGGAACATCACTATTATCGTCAGCGATGATAGAATCTGAATCCACGCGAGAATGTGCATTGCACACGAATGGCGATGGAAACTGCGGCTAGAGAGTTAGTCACTTTGCAATCTGAGAATTCTAAAGAAATTGCACTGCTTTAGTAATACAGTGCGAGGAAAGGGCAATGGGGTTTCAGATTGAAATTTGTGATTGAACGCTATTTTCGACACATTTATTATTACTAACCAATCCTCCCTCCACCCCACACCGCCGATTAGGATATATTTGTGAGCTCCGCGGATGTGTACGCGACAAATTTATCGAGACAATATTACAGTGTTCCCAGAAAATTTTCAGAAAAATTGCAACTTCAGACTATGATTACTTCTTGTCATTCGTTTACTTATCATTCGTTCGTTCACTTTTCGAAATAAATGAGTGATTGAGAGGGCGCTCAGCGGTTCTGCACAGGAACATTCCACGAATCTTTAAAAAAAAAATTTTTTAATTTTTAATTTAAAACGAGTAAAAACTAACAATTACCTTCGGAAACCACAGCAACATTGCGATCGGAGTAATCGCACTTTTTATGGTGTAGAAGAATCTAAAAAAATTGGCCGTTTTTTAAATGAAACTAATCATTTTTTGCTGAAAATCTCAAACTCACGTGTAGAAAACTGCATCTTGAATTTTTGCTTCATCCGTAGAATTGTCGGTGGCCCATTGTGATACACGCAATACGGAATGTGGCAAGAGGGCACCTGAATGAAATTTTGTAAACTCATATAAAAAATAATAATTAAATAATTTTAAGCGAACCGATGCAAATAATTCCAGCAACTTCACACGCCTTGCGAACACTTTCCGGAATATCCTCCGACTGGCCAACAGCATTTCGTGCCTTTCGAATGGTCCGTATGAGAATCACAAAGCAAACAAAAGTAGCAAGTCGCATAGCAAGGGTTATTCCGTAGTAAATGTCCTAAATGTCTTTAAATTAAACATAAAAGTTCGTTGTCATGCTCAACAAATATGATGCTTTCCGCTTCAATTGTGTCTGTAGGAGCAATGAAAATAATTGTTCGCACATTTCCAATCATTGTTGAGTTTGTTTGCTCGCTGTATTCCTGAATGTAATGTTTCAAGAATAGTTAAGAGACCGGCTAGGTAAGATTCGAGGATTCGGTCGTTAGGGCCGGACATCGATGTCTCAGATCCGGACCAAAACTTTTTTGGGGATAGCCCTATGGGCCCTGATCACTATTTGGGCCATTATTTGGTCATATCTCAAAAACCCGAAAAGGGGCGGGGCTTCAAACTTTAAAAAAGAAAAATTCACCTTAAAAAAGTAGAGGTACCTAGGTCCAATGTTAGTGCTATTATATTATGTACTGACCTAGGCCTTCAAAATCCAC
>LS488203.1:41899-70572 GCA_900490705.1 Pristionchus arcanus | reverse complement strand
TCATCCGAATGTTCTCATCCGACCTAGTTCCTCTGGATGACATGATGAAGATGATCCCCTCACCTTGCACGGAATGACCGTCTTTGCGCCCGCACCGTGGAATGCGCCCTCGACGCCGTGGATCGACAGAGACGGATACCGCATACGGGCCATCAGCGTCTGCAAGGTGACGGGTAAGTACTGATTACGGTACTTCAGTTCGCAATACTCATATAATAGTTGGTAGTTGATACTATATCAGCCCTCTCTCACCTCTTCCTTGGTGGCCTTGAGCAGCTTCGTCGTGTTGACGTGCTTCCTGAATTGAAACATTATTAATATTTTATGATTTGTAAATATCGGTTTTATTTGGATCCTCTTTGTATTGCATACACTGGTGGGATAGGAAAGATGACAAGATTGGAATTATGATGTCCTAATCATGATTCCGCTGATAACACAGATCAGTATCTTATTGTTGTGCGGATGGCCTCACAATGTCACCATTCGCTCCCACCAGCGCTGGCAAGTTCCAAGCATTCCCGCCAAAGGTCAAATACCGCTCACGAAAGGACCTATACATGTCACATTCTTAGCCCAATTTGAACAAAAATTAGAGAAATGCATGCCACCTTTCCAAGAAATCGATGCAGATTACCCGAAACCTAGCCTCCTCAAGCCCAAAAATTTTAAAAATTCGGAAGAGCACACCACATTTTGAGTATTATGACCTAAGTATTTGACCCCTGATTCTCGCACCAAAACTCACGCGTATTCATCGTGGTCAAAGTCCATCTTGGCGTACAGCTCGCGCTCCGTCTCCGTCAACGGCGCCACGTGGTCGCCGAGACCCGGAATCTGTGATTTAGAGCATAAATATCTACTTTCCGGACACGTAAAACCCGGTCCCCGATCCCCGAAATCTGCGTTTTGGAATATTATTATCTATCACGACCTATTTTTCCGGATGCATACCAAACCATTCGGTGATACCAAACCATCCATAACGTGCTCGATTCAATCAATACTACCGTACTCCCCCTCCATCCTCCTTCTCTTCGAGACCTACCATGATCTGTCCGTCCTTGGACAGCAGCTGCGACAGCACCCACATGAGGTCGGCCATCGGCTCGTGCCTGCACATCAGAATTATCTTTAGATTACCGTATCCACGTCAGTTGTCGATCCACTATCTGACACAACAACAACTCGCGGTGAGAAGGCTCGTATGATTTCCATTATCTTTTTCGCTTGCTAAATTCAACTGAGTGTTCTTACAACGAGTTCTCAACACATAGCATATTATTCGGATGCTACGGTGCCCCACACCCCACCCCATCCCCTTACTCACAGCGTGCCTCCGTAGATGCCCGAGTGGAGATCCTGCTTGGGGCCGGAAACTTCGACCGTGAAGTAGCAGATGCCCCTGGAAAATCACGATTCAAGCATGAGCTGGAATTTTTTTCCAGAAGGATCAGTTTCCATCAGTTCATACTCACCCAATCACTCATTAGGGAAGGTCACTCAGTGAGAAAACGATTCTCCAAAAATCTAAGTGTCAGTTTCCAGACATTGTCTTGCTTCTAAACTGTGTGAAACGGAGATGCAGACAGATTCATTTTGAATGCTCGAATCAAAGTGGCGAATTTCGATCACAGGAAGTTGACATGTAGACAAATTAAGAATCACAATTGGATTTCCAAGAGTTCATTTCCATGTTTGCGTTATTCGAAATCAATCCCAATATTGCTGACCTGAGCCCGTAGGTGAGGCAAGGTTTGGTGGTGCCAAGCCAGTAGTTGTCCGAGATACAGGTGAATGACACGTCCGACAGGAAAGACTCATGCAATTTACAACGCTATTTACGTAAATATTTAATTGAAAGTATTTTCTCTTCATTTCGTATCTTCTGTCAGAAAAGTGAGTCGACGCGAAACGAGGAGATTCACTTCATACCACTCCATCCCTCACATTTACCGTACCTTGCGAGCCTTGAGAGTCGTCTCGAGTCCCTCGGAGCCCGACTCCTCCATGCCCTCCAGACAGAACTGTAATGAGAAATATTCAATTCCTCTTTAAAAAAATCCTTTTTTTTCCATCCGAAAACGACACCAATAAATTCCTTCGATCGTTCATAATATTCCAAAGTACGTTTGCCATTGGTACTTGAGCACCCAGCTTGAATAATTCTCAAGTTAATCGAATCAACTACTCATATTAAGTTCAACAGAAGGTATTACACCACGAGATATGGCCCGCATGTGCACGGCACACTATCAGCCGCCATAGCTCAGTCGGTTAGAGCGTGGGTCTAATAAGCCCAAGGTCGCAGGTTCGACCCCTGCTGGCGGCAAATACTTTTGCCGTACCTTCAGGTTGACGGGAAGCTCGACGTGCATCTCCTTCAGAGTCTCCAGAGCGATCAGCCATGCGATGAATGGACCCTGCAATAACGTTGCTCCTAGTTCAATCACAAAGGGTCTGACATGAGCCAGAAATCAACGATATTTTCAAATATTTGAATCAATTGCTTTATTTTCGAATCAATTGTGTCACATATCGTGAGATTTGTGCTACTTTTCCATTTATAGCCAAGAAATCGGCATCAAAACACTTGATACCTATCGAAGGCGGTTCATTGTACGTGTGAAATAGAGTACAAGTTCCACTTTGTCTAGTGCTGAGCCAACGCGCTAATGCAAGACTCGGTAGCACATAAGAAAATATAAATCGCACTTCCGAAACCTAGTTGCGGACCATACATTTTCATTGCTAACCGGGGACGAAAAATATATAGTGGTCTGACTCTAAGAGCAGGGGTATAACGGCGAATATACCGATTTTATTGTGGATATATTGTGGTCTGACGTCAAATTTCATCAAATATACAGTGGCCTGATTTCCGGTCCGGTTGTTAAAATGTATGTTTCCCACCTTATCATCCGTTGATCCTCTTCCGTACAGCATGCCGTCCTTCTCAGTCAGCGTGAACGGGTCAGTGTGCCAACCGTCCTGTTAATTATATTTAAATTTATAATATTGTAATAAATGGCACGTAATGGCAGTGTCATGGCGATAAATATTGAAGATGTCGTATACAAAGGAGTTCCAGAACTGTTGCCGTGTATATTAAATTGAAAAGCTCGTGAAAGGAGTTCCCAATCACACGGATACTTACGTTTTTTTTAATGCAAATCTCGACAGTTCACGAACTTCCTTTGTTCGAAGATTTTCAGTATTAAATCCAATCGTACCTCCTTATTCGCTGGCTGGACATCCATATGCGCGTAGACAAGAAGAGTCTTCTTCTTGGGGTCCGAACCCATCTTGCCCAGCAGAATGGGAGGAAGAGGGATCGATCGACCATCTGAGAAGAGTATGATAAGTTAGAAGGAGCGCGGAAGGTCAACAACCGCTTCAGAAGTATGTATCTCTTTTCAGACTAATATTAGACTATTCTGCTCTAAATCAACGAGCAATTGCATAAATTTTCGACAGTCGTCATTTGAACGAGTCACCGCCAGTGTCATCAAGGAATCGGCGCTCAGCTATGCTTTCTATTGTCCGCAGTGTTCGAAAAGGCATGTCACCTGCACCTTATCTCGGGTACCTAGGTGCCCGACACCGATTTGTAGAAAGGTGCCCGAACGCAATCGATAGACTTTGCGACAGGTTTTTTCCTACGTCTGATGGGCTCAGATGCACGTAGGAAAAAAATTGGACCAATTGATAAAGAAACGACTGAGAAAACCACCTCGAAGCAGTTGACATTGGTTACATACTTCTCGAACACTGATTGTCCGCACTGGTGAAAGATAAAGGTGATCGAGTGGAGGCATCCGCAAAAAGGCTCTGGACGTTTTGAAACGGTGCACAGTTCAATAATGCCTACACGGGTATCCGTATTTCTGAACAGGCCACCGATCCTAGCCCACCAGTGCTTTTAATTGTCCGAGTAACCGACCGGCGATCTTCTGCTCGCCCGGCTGCACCAGCTCGCACGTCGTGCCGAGTTGCTCGAGGTGCTGAATTTGTACATATTTATTGATATTTATACTTATCTTGGAATCAAGGCAATTTCTTACTTCTCATAATTGAACTAGTTTAATCAATGAAAAACGCTCAACAAGTTGATGGTTTAGAATCATTGGATTCGTGCCGTTTTATATTTTACCTTCTTGGCCCACTCGACCATACGGACGATCTCCGGACGGCGCTCGGGCTCGGCCGAAACGGAAGGAATGGCCACGGTCTCAGAGAGGAGAGAGATGAGATGAGACTTCTTCGCCTCGATGGAACTGCAATGGGTATCATTCAGTATTGATCAATCGGCACATAAATCTCTCGTCGGCCAGACGAGGGAGTATGCAAAACGAGGAGAAGCACATTCATAAATATCATCACTGGGCCCGATCAATACATTGAATGTGACTCTCATTTTCCCGAGCTCTCTAGCTTCCCAAATTGGCAAGAGTACATTCAGAATTGCTAGAGACAAACGATTGGCCTTGAAAAGGCATAAATAATGATAAACAATGATTGAAATAACCTGAAGATTGCGTCGTAGTTTGGCTCGTTCATAATGGCGACTTCACTTGAGCTGTTGAATCGACTGAAATGAGAGGTCGATGAGCAATAAATAGATGCAAATAAAACGAAATTAGCTACTATAATTAGCTAAACGAGTTTTACAATTCAATTTGAAAATGAAATTAAATCTAGAAAAACACCGTGAACATTTGCAATAGCAAACGAAAGTTCGAGAAGGGTTAAAGGGCGAATCCACTACAAATCCATTACAAAATCCATTACAAATATTTTGCAAATAGCCATGAAACCACTGGAAACAATGTCGTCATAAACCGGCCCGTGGACCGGCATATTCAAAACGTTTGACGATTTCCAATACAGTAACTGTGTACAAATGAAATAGTGAAATCTGACTTTTTTTATTATTCATCTTCAAAATGAAAACTTCGTGCATTTCGAACTATTTCCTTGTGATCTACTAACCTCAATCGCAACTTTGTTATCCCTCCTTTCCTTTTTCAACCTTTCTCTCTCTGTCGTCCTCCACTCGGTTAAATAATCACGTCAAATCTTTTGGTTCCTCAGGTACGGGAGCTGACGATGAGAGTTTGATAAGATATTGTAACACATGTTAATTGATTTATTAAATAAAAAAGACAAAATAAATAATAAATATTTATTCCTAGTTCGGTGCATGACCCAGGGAGAATTGCATACGGTATTAGTCTGGTTACGGTATCGACATAACTCAAATCCACCGTGGCACTCCGCTTGTTCACTAATTAGTACTAACGTTATCTTTTCAATTGTTGGTGTTTGTTTGTTTTCGACTTGCCACTCTTTTACTTTGTTTATGTGCCTCTCGGTGCTGCGGATACCTTGCCTCGTGACATTGTTTGTCTGTGCAACACACATACTATCGTTGTGTGTGATTGTTGTGTGTGATTCTATCGTTTGCAAATCGCGATTGTTTCCGTCGCTTCCATTTGAATATTTTTATACAAATTCTCGTTAAGAATGCTTCGGATACTCCTACTGCTTTCCCTGGTGGTCTGTCCCTCGGTGCTCGCCGTTTCCCCGAAGTATCCGCCCGATAACCGGTACCCGCTCGACCGATTCCTCCTGGTTAAACCGTACTCTCGATCGATCAGCAAGTTCCAACCACTGGGTGAGTCATTGCTGTTATTTGTTCAAACTTGCTACCCCTAAGCAAGTAGTTGAGGTTGCGTGCATTTATAGTTTGAAAGTACATGTTATTTTTAGTTTAACGTCGTTGCTTACGGCACTAACGCAATTTCGGTGTATTTTGAAAATTAAAATTAACTTTAACCTCGGCAGGTTCGGTGCTGACTACCATGAGCGAGGTTCGTCTTACGAACAATGCTAAGAGCATGACAGGCTCCATCTGGTCCAGGGAGATACTGGGCATAAACGCCTTTTCTGTCGAGGTGGGTTCAAATCGTCATTTTCGGTAACGTTGTGTAATAAGTTCAAAATCATGTAATGGCTATTGAATTGAAATGCAGATATGGGCGTCAAACCTAACTTTCAACACCTTTAAGTCAACATGCAACTTTAGTGATATTGTCACGAGTTGCGTTCTTTTCATTCATGTCCACATCACACATCAGTTCCTTCACAGATTATCCTCAATCGATTCGTATTCTTTCAGGCTCGTCTCCGCATTTCCTCGCAAAATGCCGGTTCAGTTGTCGCGGACGGCATGGGCATTTGGTAATTATCGAAATAATTGTTATTTATTTATTGAGCACCATTGAGATCACCATGCTATTCAGCTCACTTTGTGAGATATAAATATCATAGTAAAAGGTTATATATTTAAAATACAAACAATATTTTTTTAGGTTCACGGAGAGAACCTCGCTGGGCAGCGCCTACGGCATCAGTCCCATGTTCACCGGGTTCGGCGTTGGTTAGTTTAGCCTAGTTTTACTTCTCCTGGTTTTCCAGTTCTACTATAGTTACTATACATACTTAAATAACTTGAAATATGAAAAGTTAAGTGATGTAGAGTAATACGTCCATGTGTCCTTGCTATTATTACTTTCGAGGCACATATTCAGTTTGAAAAAAGTGTTTATGTGAGGTTTTGAGGCTTCAAATTACCCTTTTCAACTGTACTATTCAGTCCTCGACACCTACGACAACACCAACTCCCGCCGCACACCCTTCATCGGCCTGGTCGCGTCCAATGGAACCAATCGTGAGTTATTAATTTATATTTTAATTTTTTTTAAATTTAATATTTTTCCAGCCCTCAACAACGACAACAACGGCGAGCTGCACACGCTGGAGAGCTGCCGGATCTAGTGGGTGGATTTATTTATGGTTACGTTTCAATTTTGAATCAATTTCTCTTGAAATCGCCCAGTTGTAATAGAAAGCACTTGTAATAGCATAAAAGCCCAGCACTTGTAATAGAACATTTGTAATAGCAAGCATAGAAAGCACCAGCAAGTGCTTAGGTTTTTCCAAACGCATTAAAAGTATTTTTACAACATTTGCAATCCCAAACTCTACTATATTTCCGTGACTCTGGCGCGTTCATCCGTGACACGAACGACCACACGGCGCGCGAATCGATCACCATCCTCATCGAGTACCTGCCCGGATCGATCGGAATATTCTACAAGTACGGTAGATGTGGGATACGGTAGTTGCGGGGATACGGTAGCTGAAAGAATATTGATTGGAAGGATACTGTAGTCAAGCAGTAGGGTACAGCCCGGATCGATCGGAATATTCTACAAGTACGGTAGTTGAGGGGATACGGTAGTTGACAGGAAGTATACGATAATATTCTCAGGCTGGATCGCGACATCGACTGGCAGCACTGCCTCACGCGCACAAGTGAGCCTCATTCGGGTGGCTTCGTTATTTTAGCAGCACTTCCTTATTTTACAATAAAAAAACCAACATAATGTTAAAACACTTCAATTTTTTTATTAACGTTCATTTTGTCTCGTTTTTAATATCGATATTCGTATTCAGACGTCTTCATTCCCAACTACTTCTTCCTTGGGGCCTCCGCGTCCACGGGCGACCTCTCCGCGCAGCAGGACCTGCTGTCGCTCAAAGTGTGAGCTATTGTTATTTTTAAAAATTAATTTCAACAAAAAAGATCCCGATTTTTTGACATTTATTGTTAGGTTCGTTTGTGTTTCACATTTACTAGATATTCTGACAAATCGCTTATAGAATATTACTTGCTTCTCGCTTGTGGAAAACAATAATCAAATATGCAAAAATATGTATTAATTAATATTTGTTAATATTCTAAATTGCAGCTTCGATCTGCCCGTCGACATGACTGGTACGGCGAAGAGCAAGATGAGCTTCGAGCAGAATCCTCATGCAGGGAAGGAGAAGATGACGGCAGAGGGAGGCAAGGTACGGTGGGGGTACGGTAGGAGACTATTATCGAGGGCTGACTTGATTTGTTGTTATCTTATTCCAGGGATGTTTCGTTTTTATGCCAAAATGCTGCTGAAATCACTGAATTTATTATACCGAACGAGAATATGTGAAATCGATGAAACTCAAAATCCGCAAATGACGATATTTTTTGTTATTTCAATTCAATCAGTAATTGATAAGTTCAATTCAACTCTATTAAAAACTCCTAGCCTTTCTGAAAATACGTACCCTGCTGGAGAATCTATCGTAATCCATCACCATAATCCCCTTCTAGGCCTTTCTCCTCTTCTGCTTCTTCGCTCTCTGCTTCGTGGCCGTCGTCGGCGGACTGGTGATCATTCTCAAGCCCGATCTGGTTCCCGGCACGCAAGCATCGATCGATAAGAAGAAGAGGTTCTACTGAAGGAGTACGGTAGTCGAGTTGTGGTAGTATTGATCGATTGTGGTTGTATTGGTTTTACTGATATTTAGGTAGTGCTGATCGATTATTATTGTATTACTCTTACTGATGGTACGGTAGTATTGATCGAATATTGTTGTATTGCGAGATTATGGTAGCCGCTGTATTTATTCGATTACGTTTGCCTATCGCAAACTGACGTATTATCGCCCCGCAGGTCATTTTCCCCCATATCGTTATGATATAATGTTTGCCCGTCCCTCCTTCTACTACTATTATCAGCTGCCCGATGACTCCTTCCCCCCATTGTGTGACCCTCCCCTCCCCCTTTAGAATATCAGTGACTCTCTCAGTTTGCGTTATGTCTAGTTGTCTCTGACTTAGATAGTCACTGCCCATTCTGATAGCCATTGCGTATCACAAAAGGCCCCGAAAGACGCGTTGTAAACAGGTTTGCCTCCTTCAGGTCATTTTATCGTGTTTTTGCCCGTCACTTGGAGTCAAACGTAACCCGTGACTAGTTATCCGGTGTCGTCCTTTTTACGGCTAGTCTGACGCCCTTTTCATGTGACCTAACCCTTCAAATTACATGTGAATTTTTACTGATAAGTTAGCTCCATTTCCTGTGTTTCCCGCACCTTTCTCACTATAGAAAGTGATTGTTCATTGTTGTATCTTGCGGTGTTCGGAGAAATACAAGATTTTTTGCCCATTCCGTTGCCATAAAAGGGAAGAATTTGGGAAATTTGTGGGGTGATTCACGCCTTCGAACACGCTTTGTCATACAAGGGGGCGGGAATGGGATGGGGAATATTAGAAGAAGAGGAAGGGGAAAGAATCAGATCATTCTTATTGCTTGAGAGGGACTATTTTCTTCAATGTCAGTGTTTTTCCTCAGATTTATGTTAGGATGGCACTATTTTTCCTACAGTCATCTGATTCTCATCTAATCTCGATTTTGTTTCATCCCTGCCGTCCCTATCAATCACTGCGGCGTTATGTTTCTGATTCCTATTTTGATACACTGCTCATATTTTCGGCATTTTCTATTCTTCAAAAAAGTCGGCTCCCCTTTTCGATTTATTCTTCTGGAATCGCTTCCTTTGTTCCACATCCCCACCTCATTTCTCAATCGTTTCTGAATCAGAAGAAAGTGAACTTTAATCGAGTCAGCTGGTCGCTGAAAGTGCACCTAGACCCGAGTAGTGTAGTATCAAATTTTAAAGCACTAGTCACTTCCGCCTCACTCCCAATCAATCACAAATGCATTCTTACCAGCTAAAGGTGTGGCTGGGTGTGGCGCGCCCCAGGAAGTGATTGCAATGGAATGGCTCTCTCATTTTCTCACGCTGCCTCTCCAGGATCTAACTAGTCAGCGCCCCATGCTGTGAGATAGTATCCAAAGGGAGGGATTAGGGGGGCCTTGGAAGTTGTTGAGTGGAGATCCTTTCAAATCACATTTATTTGCACCAGTTTGTTTATGTTGGCGCAAGAGAGCAAAAATGTCTCCATTGTTATAACGCTTTTTCTTTACCTTTCAACATTGCGAAATGTTAGATCGAACAATATGTGCACTACTTTGCTATGGAAAATTTTGAACCAATGGATACCGCCGGAATTAGACTTTTTCTTGTGTAGTGATCTGCAACAGGTGCGAGGGTTTCCCCTTGTTGCCTTGAGGTGCTGACTAGATGTCTTTTGAAATCTTCTTTGGACATTTACCCTAACTGCTTGATTCACGCAAATTCTTGCCTGGAGTTGATGCTTTCTAAGTGAAGTTTAGTGATGGATAACAGGTGCCAGGGCTTCCCCTTGTTTTCGCATTTACTGGTGCTAGTCTGAGAAGTGTTTTCTGCAAGAGGAGCGATCAGCTGAGAGGAGACACTAGCACGAAAACAGATCGCGTTTCGAGACCTAGACCCGAGATCACAAGGGGTGGCTATCCCTAGGGGGTTGTTTGACCACATTCATCTCTCATCTGGTCAGCTGCGACATCTACCGTGAGCTATAATGCCCTTTGTATCTTCCCGGCACCTTACTTTCTCACAAGACTGAGATCACATGTGTGGCGGCTGCTAGTGGACATTCGCTGAACCTTGCCCTCATCAATCTCAGCAGTCTTTCCTACGAACTTTACTTCTGTTTCTTTGCACGAGGTCTCCTAAGGCCCAGTCTTTGACCGCATCTATCTTCCAGTCAGCTGAGACAACTACTGTGAGCTAGAATGCCCTTTCAATGATCATTCCCGGCTCCTCACTTCCTCACGAGACCGAAATCACACTTTGCACCTGCTAGTGGACATTCACCAACCCTCCCCTTCCGCATTCAGTCCTGTGATTAGAGCTCCTCCCAACAGAGACTGAGGGAAAGAACATGGGTGCTAGTGACCGGACTTCTCCTGATCAGTTGAGACCCCTATCCTCCAGTCCCTTCTCACCTACAATACTATGATATGCCCACAACCCCTCCAGAAATTCATCTCTGATGTATACTACCTTCTCTTCCCCCGCTGTTTCACTACGCTGTTATGCTCTCGCGCGCCTTCCTTTGAACCTCTACTCCTCCTGCAGACTGGCAGATAAGGAGTTGTTTATCATTCCCACCTCCTCCCTCTTTAATCCCGGCGATAGTCTTCGATCGTCAACGTAAACCTGCCTTAGTTCGCATCACTTCTCCAAATCCTGGATTATGACTGTTTCAGTGCACTCTCATACTGCACGAATCTCAGCACTTTCGCTATGCGATGATCTAGGATTGATTCCAAAAATTTCGAGAGTACGTGCATTTCGAGTCGTTTGCGCCCCATCCCCCTAACTTATACCGTACAGCAGCATTCTTATTTCCCTTCTCCCGTTTCCTTCCTCTTCCTTCCTGACAATACATGGTGAATAATCAAAGAAGAAAACGGGGAAGAAGGGGAAGGAAAATACCGCCTTCTGCTCCATTTATCGCGCTGTTTTTGCACTACTGTCGATGTCTTACTCATTTTCGATTGTCTGAGGGCTATGTATTCTGCCACTGACATTACACATTAGACATTAAGAGTGTGTGAACCCCGAAATGAGGAAGAATAGCATTCGGGCGTTGCATAGATGTAAAATTACTCGCTAGTCAATAAGGTTCTCAAATTTTCTAGTGATTGCGCAATTTCGAGCGCCTTTCGTTTGTTTGTCTGGCGTTCTTTGCGAAAAGCGTGAATGGCCCGCTTGTGCTTGATCATTGGGCAAACCTCGCCTCTGAGAACTCTAGCAAAAACGATGCGCGGTTCATCATCTGGCCCAACCTAAGAATTTACTGCCTTTCTCCTTTTCATGTGCTATCCTTCCGGTCAGACTTCGCTAGAGAACATGGGAAATGGAGAGAGTTAGATAAGTGAGAGAGATAGGGGCAGGTGAGAGAGCCCAGAGAATCAGAGAAGTAGGCCGAAAAAGAGATGAATGGGTGATTCAGTAAGGGGAATGGGAGAAGGAAGAAGGAATCGACCAGATGGCGGTATTTTCCTGCGATTTCTTCCTTTTCCTTTTCCTTTACCTGGTCTAAATTCCCGGATTGCGCTGTGTTTCACCATTCCTAGATGAGTCACAGAACGTGTAGGAGCCGATTTCACTGATTTCTTCCTTAGAGTTCGTTTAGTTACACACGACTTGACAAGTTGGTCAGTTCCTTTCCAGCTGAGTCATTCATTTTCTTCCGCGTGCAAACGTTCATAAGTGTTCCGCTCAGTTGTACGAGCTCCCAAGAGCAGAAAAACGTTGCAAAGCTTGCTCTTCACTGTTTTATCCACCAATAATGGAATGCAAGTGTTTCCTTGAATGACACTGCGAATTCGTTCCATTATTAGTCTCGTCGCGATTGTTCAGGGTTACTGTACTTTGGATTACGGTAATCGATTTCCAATTATCGATTTTTCCAGAAATAAAATGGGCCAGAAGCAGTCGTACGAGGTGTCGAAGGAGGCCGCAGCCGTGCAGCCCGTCTACAGGGAGAGTGCCGAAGACGAGATTAAGGTACGGTAGCCGTGATTACGATATCGATTTTTCTTACCGTAGATGATTGTATTGGAGGCATACAGTAGGCGTATTGATCATGGTATCGATTGTTGATTATTGGAAGGATACGGAAGCCCTAATTTCGGTTGTCGTATCGACTATTTATATCATTTTTTGATACCATGGGAAGGTTTTTGTAGGTTATTGTATTGGAAGGGCCTGATTACGGTTTTTATTATCTATTTCTCTTACTGTAGTTGATATTCGATTCAGAGATGGGAGCAGCTCGCTGAGAAGGAGATTGAGGTTATTGTGGATGATTTATTGATTTTTTTTCGCCAGCGGATGTGGACTATAGTGTGGCAAACATGAACGCAGCAGCTTTGCAAGCGCTGTGAAACATACTTTGCCTTACATTTTCATATCTTTCATCTTTCGCATCCCGTGCGCATTTATTTTGAAAAATGCGTGTCAGCAATTTTTTTTATAAATTCGATAAGCGAAGATAAAGTTACTGCTTCCAACGTGAATAGCTTGAACATGACAACGCTATGAAACATACTTCGAGCGACTACTTCTCTTTCTCTTTCTATCACTTTGTAATTTTGCTACGAGTGACTACAGCTATGCTACCGAACGTGAAGTGTGCCTCTATCATCAATCGATAATCACCACCTACCGTACCCCTTCTCAGATGCAGAAGGCGCGTCGGGACCCTGCCGATGCCCCTGTGATCACCCCAGTCGTTACCCCGACAGGATCGCCCAAGCAGACGCCTAAGCAGGAAAAGAAGGCAGTACCGGAGGCGGTGAAGGAGGAGAAGGTGACAATTGTAGATTTTTAAGCAGAAGGAGTGAGGTAGTGTTTTTGAACGACAAATTGAGCAACTATCGACAACCATCGGAAAATCGGGATTATCATCTTGTAGTGAAACTTACCTGGCTCGACACATTGTCGCGTTGCCGCATTGGAAATATCCGTTGCTCTATACAGGCACAACATAGGCAGAAATGAAATTGTTTGAGTACTAAAAAAAGAAAACTTTAAATTTAGAAAAAATAAAAATAACAACAATTCAGCACGAAGAACGCAACATCGACCAGAGCGTGCGGAAGGCGGAGGAGGAAGCGAGCACTGTGCATGTGAGGATAATCATCTAATTAAAATTAAAAGTAGACCTGTTCAAAAAAGCTTATGCATAATGGTTGTGTTGTTTTCGCTGAATTAAAGTATAATATCTGTATTCTTCGCTACTATGCAGACCGATTATCAAAACTAACTGTCAAGCTTGGCTTTCCTTATCAACGTGAAACATATCCGACACACATACACCACCTTAATATAAAATCGATATTTCGATTAAAAAAAACCATACTGGAACCTCTCCTAAATTCACGAGTTTCATATGGCAGCCGTTTTTTGGGGGGGGGAACAATATTTCAAATCGATAATTTAACCCACTTTATCTCAGATTCTTCCCTACGCCGAGGGCGAGATGGCCACCGTGCACAACATTATCGTCGATGACGAGCACAAGAAGGAGCCCAAGGAGGCCGTTGCCGTCGCCGCTCATTGATCGATAATTCTACCGTAACCCTGAGTCTACCGTATCCCTTATTCTACCCTAGCCCTGATTCCACCTTTAAAAACCTTGAGTCTACTGTATCCCTCATTCTATCGCAAACTGACTATCCTAATCTTATTATTCTTTGACCATTATTCTTTGGAATTGACCCACTATCCCACTAAGAATAAGAATTATTTTTCTCTATTTTTCCACTCACTTACTGTATTATTATTGTCTCCTCCTCCCTGCCCACCGTGCCTTCTTCCCTACCGTTGAGCAACCGTATTATAACCAGATGGCGTACCGTATCCCCTCGTATTGTATCCTGAGACCCCCGATATCGACACGATTCACCGATGCTAAATGTCGCCCACGTGTATTCCGATTCCAAGACGCCCCGATTGCAACAATAAATTATTCGTCGAAATGTTTGTTCATCATCATCCTAAAAGTTCATTATAATCGATTTTAGCAATGCAATACCCGTGGAGCTATCGCTTTCTTCTGCTGTTTTTTAATTGTTGAAATTCCGCGGCTTGGAACGCTTTCCTGATTCAGCAGTCCCCCGGAAGTCTTCCCGGTCCCGATTTACCTCTCTTGCAATCGTGCGCAATCGCGTCACTTATTCGCCTCATTAGCCTGCAGGAAGCAAGCAAATCTCTCAGGGGTCAGAGAACTTATAGACCAAGCAGATTGAAGAGAGACCCACTCCACTGCCAAGCAGGAAGAGGAGAGCGGGTGGAAACAGTGGACCTCCAGGAGAGGGAGGAGGGAGGAGGGGGGGGGCTCTTACCCCCTACAATTAGTGCATATTAGAGAGGGCGATTGCGTGCGAGCTGTGTTCCGCGATTCGAGGACCATTAGATCGAGAGTTTTGAACTCACACCGGTCCTTCATTCTCAGAAGTTCAAATATATTTCACGAGTTGGTTTTGAGCTACAGGATCAACGATCCAATGGTGAACTTCTGGCCTCGATTAAAAAAAGCTAACAATTATTTTCGAAAATGCCTATGCTACTCGTCTCTAAATTTCTGATAGAATGTAGTGAATAATGTGCACTAAATATGCCCACAATTCCATGAAGGATCAAGTAGTTTGCATATAGTGTACCTTAGATTCTGAACGTGCAGTTTTATAAATCTCTCTCGATCTCTCAATTACCAATTCCATTTCCTTATCGCTCCTCAGATCTCATTCACATTTCCTTGCCTGTCACCAGATTCTCATTATTATGCCAGCTTCCCGCCTATCAATGTGCGGATCTCATTTATTCCATCTCTTTGCGTTGTCACTTCCCCTATGACCCCTACGCTTCACCCTGCTCAATCTGTCACTGCATTGCTATCATGAATTCCATTTCCTTCATCTCATCTCCGACGGTTTTAGTTGAACCCACTTTACTTTTCCGAATCTGTGACTGTATTACCACATTATTATTCTCTCAGCCTCATTCACCTCATCTCGTTTTCTTCATCCACCCCTAGTATTGTCACTTCCTCCCCCCTCTCGCTCGTTGAGTGACCCCTCACACTCATCTCACTTCTCCTTGCATATGAATTTGCATGAATGAATGAGGGGGTGCTTTCTCAATTCAGTCTGTGCTCTTGCCAGTCAGAGAAAGGGAGAGAGCATGCGGAATTGAGAGAGTCAGACGAATGGAGGTTAGGGGGAGAGGCGAGGAGAGGTTGGATGCAGCCCTGTGGTCAGTAAGCGAGAGGCTATTCTTGTTCGGGATATTTCTTAGACAGCTCTCAACTCTTGGCGCTGATTCCATTTGCCTACGTGATATTTGGACATTTCTACGGTGAAATATCGCAGATTATCTTTTTTCGCGCGTCATCGAAACACTTCCTTGATGATTTCACTTAGCAGGTTAGCTCCTGAATCCGTCATCTTTCGCAGCATCTAAGCAAGAAATAGATCGAAAGGGAAGGAAGAAGGGGAGTACTTAGGGTCCATCCCATATTTTCCTCCTGCTCCTCTCTCCTTTGCCAATCTCGAGTGCTCCTTTTATTTCGTGGCTGATGCACCCTCTCAAATCTTTGAATTTGAAGCAGTACTTGCTGCTTTGCTCAGAATTTCGCGCAGTATTGGCGGAACGTGCTAGCGTGTTTTAGTGGTGATTGGAGTTCGAACTTCTTTCGCTATCTTTTCTAGTCCTAATCTCTGAATAAACCTGATCTTTATTATGAGTTTCATTTTGTTTGAGGTGTTGTAGTGATGCTCACAATAGTGCTGATTCATAGTTCAAAGTCATAGTCTCCAGACTTGGTTCAAAATATAAGCATAGTCATACTTTGCGAACGTCCATCGACTAATGCATTATGCATGCCTTTGTTTGGGCGTATAGGAATGGCGAAGTAGGCCTCCCTCTCTTTCTCGATTCCTGACTTTATTTCAACCATGACGGTATCCGTAAAATTCATGTTTTCTGGTTTTGTGAACTCTACTTAAAAAAAAAGTTACTGTAAATTGTGCTCGTTATCGCTAGATTTTATGACAATTATATGGATCGATTCAGGAATAGAAGTTGAATAGCAGTGAATGACTCATTGCATTCGGCTATCACTTTCAATAGTTCGCACGGGTCTTGAATGACATCAGAGACGGGTCTGCTAGGGAAAACAGTAATTAATCCATTGTTACACTATTATTTTTCTCTCTGATGCCAATAGTTCCGCTTGCAGTCATTATTCAGTTCATCACACTTCTTGGAAGTTGTTGGAAGACGAGATTTGTTGTCAACCCCCTCAACCCGCGCATCTCATTACCACTCGGAAATGTTGCAACCTTACCGATGATGTTGCGGAGATGAAGGAAAGCGCTGAGTTCGTCTAGTTTCTTATATTCGAACTCAACGCATTTTTCATTCCTTTTCGATCTTCGAGCGAGCATTCTCGAGAACGTTCCTCATCACTTTCCAATCTTCTCCCCTCTTGTCTCCTCTTCTAATTCCATCGTTTTGTTCACGGCCGACTGAGTTGAATGAGGCTTATGAGAGTAGAAGGGGAGAAAGGGAAGGGAGGGAGGAATGACCGCTCCCCCTTGTGCTATTTTTGCGCGTCGTGTAGGAGTTTGCTCACTATTTTGGCGTATTCCTTATCCAGTATTACAGTTTTTCGCTATTGTTTCATTTTGAGGCTTCCAGGAGTACAGCGCATCCTGACTACTCCCAAATTTTCCGCCCATTCCATGCAGCCCCTAAAGGAGCCTCCCTCCAGCTCGTCAGACCCCATAAACCTCCCCCGTCAATCACTCAGACGCACTCGACCTGATCCTCCCAACGTTCCTCCCTCTTTAGTCTGACTCTCCTCATTCCGCCTGCTCTCTCGCTCTGTCTGACCGACGAGAGACAATGAGAATTTGAGAGAGCAAGGAATGCCGCGCGACGTTCTCGTCTCTCCATTCCGCACGCTCTCTCGCCGGTCAGACAGGGCGAGAGAGCAGGCGAAATGGAGAGAGTTAGACGACAGTCATCCCCTCAGTCTCGGCCCATCTGCTACCGTGACAAACGACTGACTGAATGCGACTGATCCCCCTGGCTTAGCGTGAGTCTCATGCCTTCCTTTGAAGCATTAGTCTCTCGAATCGGCTTGCTTTCTCGGCCTTCTGATAGGCTAGATAGCACGTAAAGTGGAGAAAGACAGTCCGGAGGGTTGAAGGTTGAATAAGCCCAGCCATCAGTTTTCTTGAAGTTCCTTTGGAGCCAGCCGGCAGCTACCAGCTTGATTGCCCTAGGTGGTTCAGGAATGTTTTCCCTCCATGATGATTTGCATTTCTTATGAATGCCACATGATATATATCCTCCTTATTTCTGTCGGATTTTATGTTTGATACACACTTCCACTTTTTAATTCTACAGGGCTCTCTCGTTATCCCTATATTTAACCGTATTTAATGTTTGATACTCCCTTCCCCCTCTTCAATCCCATCTAAGGACAGGTCTCCTCGTCAGATATCTCATTCCCGCTCTTTTCTCCCCTGCCATCTAATATCCCCTATCGCGGCTCACAATCACATTAGGGGCCGCCGCACTCTTATGACCGTGAATTAGACCTCTCTGGAGTCCCCTATTCCCATACTCTCTTGCCGGGCAGAGTGAGGAGGGACTAGAGTGCAGTGAGAGATTCTACCCTCAGGAAGTCGAGGGTAATCCAAGAGGTGCGACTTCTTCCATTTATTTCACTCCCACAGATTCCCGCGACAGCACTCTCGGATTTCACTGTCCTTTCTTCAGGGAAGAGAATTTCGAGAAAGCGTCACTCGCATTCACTACAGTAGAGCTATTTCTTATCATTCCCATAATATTTGTAATACGAAATTATACTAGTAATTATGCAACGAAAGTAGTACCGGTATTTAATGAGTACTGATATTCGAGTACACATTATCTACCTTGAATATGGTTGTAATATCACGAACACCAAGTTTGCTGCGAAACCATTTCAACATCGCGCTATCGTCCATCATTTTCCGTATCTGTTATCCTGTTGTGACCATCCCTCTTCCGATGAGCAGTGGTCAGCTGCGGTCACGAAAATAACCTTGATATTTCCCCCTCCTCGAGCTGTCATCTTAGATCGGCTTTTCACTTCTCCCTTATTTTTCCTGCCCAGGAAAGTAAGGAAAATATCTGCCATGGCTTTCTTTACAGTTGTTAGGAGAGGCCTTGCAATGACAGGATGGCAAAAGGAACAGCTTATTGTGTCTGTTCTTGACATGTCTTTGCGTTCATTTTACCTCCTTTTTTTTGCCTGCTTCATACTACGGATCTCCGTCCTAACATCTTCTTTTTCTAATTCGATGATTCCTTATTTTTTCGAATCAAATCAAATGGACATAACAACCTAGTCGCACGCGCGAAATATGCCTGGGGCAATTTTCGCTATATCCGGAGGATGAGCTTGCTTCCTCTCATCCAAAAGTGGAGGTTGGAAAGAGGGAGTGCGCAAGCAAATAAATATGGGTAATATGAGCCTGTCTCGATGCTGGGGCGAAATATTGCTTGTGGTCTGGAATGGGGAGTGATGACATGCAAGTTGGAATAGCTGCTCGGTCCAATTTCCGTTTTGCTCCTGTTGTTCAATTCGTTCATATTCGTACGCATCTATGTACAAAGATTGCTAAGATAACCAAGTTTTTCGTCTGACTCTTATTGTCGTCATTGAAAATGATGTTACCCTGAACTTAGTTGTTCGAACGCAGTGTGTCATCTGTCCCCTTACATGCAACGTCATTCAACCCTGAATCAGGCATTTTTCCAGTTACTGAGATGACAGCATTTCCTGTTGTCAATTGTTTTCTGTCGTATTAGAGACCCCGAGCATCTCTCGCCCTCTCAAAATTCACATAGGAATAAATTGCGTGAATAATTCATCCATGCAAGTGTAGGTGCGCATTGTTGAGTGCTCTAGCGCATCAAAGGTGACTTTCGAATATCTAGGAAATGTCTAGATGTCGAAAAAGTTATCTTTGTCAATGATTTCATACTCTTCATCGTTTTAGGCCTACTTCAAGGACAAAATTGGACCAAATACGTGGAAAATAGTGGAGAGATGCGTAGTTATGAGCAAACAATGGGTAATATGAATAGATCAAGCATCGAGGACCACCCGCACTCTCCCTTTTGTCCTCTTTTTTATCCTGCACATCAGTATTACTTCCGCAGATCACGTACCTATTACGTAATTCGCGAAACCATTTCTCCGAATACACTATTTATTTCGAAAGTTGCCGACGCTGTTCAATCTCTATATTTTATCGCGTTATTAAACTCAAGTATTTGAGAAATCCTACAAATTTTTCAGAAATGACATCGAGTCTCTGAAGAAGTGCTGAGTTCTACACCATAACAGATAGTTGTTGAAGTACGTTTCACCAAACGTTTAAAGCTTTTGCGAGCAGGGATATTTCGATCGCATCAGGGCTTCCTATTCAAAAATACTAAAATATTGGACGTCACCATCCAAGTTATGACATAATTTCTTTTAATTATTCTCCTTCCATGGTGGTGTGCACAGGAAAGTACACCGCCAAGCGTGGTCGTCATCTGACGACTGAAAAATAGCTATGATCGTGGAAGCAACTTCAATATTTTATTCCAGATGCCATCACTCTCCACCCTCATTTTCTCCTCCTTCCTCTTCCTCATCGCTGTCGACGCCTCCAACAGCTTCTGGACGTATGATGTCGACGCGTTTGGAGGTTAATTTTCATTTTTGAAAAATTAAATATCCACATTTTTATAGATTCTTTACTCATTTTGTACACCAAAAATTTAACCTCTCAGAAGCGCAGTTCAGTATAATATCGTACGAGCGCCTAAATCCTTCGCCAAGTCGCTAAAACGCATTAAAAATTACGGCGCGTACGCGAAAGTGACGCGATCTCTTCATCAAATCTGCAGAAAGTTCACTCGAGTCAGTGGGAGAAATTTCACATTTGGAAGGTGGGAGGGAAATCTCGAAATTTGTGCGGAATCGTGGATGACCGCACAAGGCAGCACGTTTTTCCGCGAAATCTAGGGAAAATCGAGGCAGAGACTTTTAAGCTTCGGAATGTGGTGATAGAGTGGAAAACTTGAAGAGATCGCCGATGTTTCTAGTGAGTGAGAGCATTCCGAGAGAGCCTAGGCCATCTTCTGAAGATTCCTCCCAAGAGCCAATTCCGGTAATGGCCCGAACCCTAGGTCTAATGCGATTTTGCTGCCCATTAGCCATTCCCGATTGGTGAGGCGCATGTTGCTCTACAATTATCATGTATACTTGTTTCTGATAGCGCATAATGAGTAGGGAGAAGATTATCCTTCTTGCTATCGGTTTGTTAACTTTGCTCTGCTATGCTCAGAGATTGTCCGAATATGTTTCATAGTTCGTTGAATAGACATACGCCCTTGATCGAAATGATACCTCGTGAAGATGGATTCAATAAATCAAACATCATCCATTATGCAAAGTATTAAATGGAAATTATTATTTTTTGAATTCGGATCATTATGAAATTCTGCTCAAAGATCATTCCGAATGTGTTTCATCGATTGTTGAACTGCCCTGCGCTCCTTTTCACCTCGATTATATAGACGGAAACGCTGGGAAAAAATTAATTCATTTTTTTCTGATTCCGTTGTACAAAATTTTGTCCCATTCGTCCCATCCTTGAATTCCTGAATTGAATTTGAATCCCTCCTGCAATACCGCGCGGCGGCAAGCGGAAGTGTCTCCTCTTGCTCCTTGTGCATCCGCAATTATCTCCCAATTATTTATACTAATTATTGATTAGCAGCGCTCCCGGATGAGCATACATTCTCGAGAGAGGAAGAGTGGAATTTTTCCTCCTTCTATCCGAACGTTTCCTTTCTTCAGTCCGCATTTCCAGTTAAATCAGGCGTTGCTTTAACGTTTTTAGTTGTCTAGACACACTAAATCATGATTTTTTGTAGACTGATTCGGGGCATATTTATCACACGCACTTCAGGCTTAATTTTCTTACATTTCACTCGCCTGGCTGCTCCTTAGCGAGGAAAAGCTGTCGTTTTGTAATGGATAAATTTGCACTTTCTCATTCCTTTAAGACGAAGCTCATGTATGGGCATGAAATTGCGAATATTTCCCACGTTAAGCATGTCTCTACAGCCCCCTTTTCGCCTGACCTCCTCTAAAGGAGTGAAAAGCGGCCTGCCCCTCTCTTCATAGTGAAAAGAAGAGCGCGCTAAGGAGCCAAATTAGATCTGTCCCATCTCCTCTTCTCTCCTTGTCGCCAGTTTTTTTTCGGTCCAAAACCGCTCTTCCGATTCAGTTTTCGAGATATTGAATTGTTTTTTTTTCTCAGTAAACGATCCTTGGCTTCAGTTTCGTTGCTTTCCGAATGTTTTGCTCAAAACGCACGCAGCTTGACTTGAAAATAGCGATGATTTATGCATCCTAGAAGGTGGACTTCCTGGTATGCTTTACTGAAGAGAAAAATTCTGTTTTAAATTTAAGTTTACCTTATAAAATCCTCCCTCCATCTGGATATTTCCCAAACCCTATAACTATATTTGCATTCTCACGACCTACAGAATGTCTAAACTATTTCACATTATTGATGGTTTATTATTTAAAAAATAGTTCCGACTTCCCTTGTTATTAGCCCCATCTTAGTTCCTTCCTCCTTCTCCTCACCAATTCATCTTATTAGAAGTCCGTCCTTAGCGAATGGGACGGCCCCCGGGTTGCCAAGAAGCCATTGCCCCCCTCGCTCTTCTTATTCTTTTGTCTCCCCTCCTTACCCCCCCCCTCCCTCCATCCATCCTACTTTACGCACAATTGGTTGCAACGACGAAGTGGGGGAGATACTCCCTCATCCAGGCAGCGGTATGAGACTCCTTCCCCCCTTCCTCCTCTTCACCCTCATGGGACTCAGATGCCCCATTGAATCCAATTGAGACCCGGGGCCGATTGTTTTGCGCGAGGCTAGTTTACCTTTCGAGTAGGCTGAGAGCAACCAGGCCAGGCAAAATTTTCCCAGCGAATATCAAATTTCCGGCAGAAGTCAATGACTTCTCGAAGGTTTCGCTTCCCCCATTTCATCTATGGCAGAATTCGGATACGTTTCGCGATAGCATCAAAAATTGCCCCATGCATAGTTATTTCAATTTACGAGACTTTTCTATTAAAAAAAAGTTCATGTTCAATTCATTCTTGCTGTTAGCTTTCCATTCTTTTCTCTGAAGCTCCCGCGCTGGAGTGGAAATTGCACTGAATTTCGTAGGTAATAGAGATGGTAGAAAATGCGCTACAATTTCTGCTATCAAATCAATACATTCAAATTTCTCGGTTACTTCACAAATAAAATGTCGTTAGAAGAACAGCTAATTTGCATTACTGTACAAGCCCCTATTCACCGTTATCTCATCCCCACATCTGCCCATCCCTGCATCCATCCCGACTCTTCCCTTGCTTCTATTAGTCTCATCAGGGAGGCAGGAAGTCTATTTCCGCTGGGAATCAGAGGTGCTAGGCGAATCCTGGGTTTAGTACTGGCTCCGGGGATTCCGTAAATTAGTATGTCCTTCTAGTTCCCGGTCCCGGCTCTGAATTAATCATCCTAAAAAGCGGCCTTCATTCTTCGCCCTTGTGATCACTGCGCAGCGCATTCATTACTTGGACACGAGGCCTGGATCTCCTCATCCAGCCTGCTGTCAGACTCTCTCCATTTCGCCTGCTCTCTCGCGCTCTCTGACCGGCGAGAGAGTATACGAAATTGAGAGAGCAAACCAGCCAAAATTCGCACGATCCGCCATGTGGGTGTGGAGGAGGCGGCGAAAATTTAAAGGGGTCTCCTAAATTTCCATGCTATCTCGGTCTGGGAAACCAGCATAGGCTCACGAAGAAAAAAGTACAAAGTGGCGTAGAAAAACACTTTTTGCGACTTATTCTTACGTTTTTTGAGGTAGCACAGTTTTCGCACAAAGACCGGACAATTGCATTCGGCTAGCCAATTGGATCTCGCTTTGTTTACCATTTTCATCGACGATCGCGCCTTATTCGTCGCCTCCTCTTCTCACAATTTGCCTTCATGCAGCCAATTTGTGCCTTTATTGTTCCCTCGATTCATCCAGGAAAACCGACGATTCCGCTTCATTTTGAGCTTTTTTGCCTATAAAGTAAAGTTAAGGTAAGGCAATCCCGATCATCTAGTCCACTTTTGGGCATCGGCCTTGTTCACACATCCATTTCGTACGCTAAACCGATTAAAATTCACCTGCTTTGATTCTCTCGCCCCGCTCCCGAAATCCTCCCCTCCTGCAGCCTGAGAAGAGATGAAAAATTGAGCGTGAAACGGGGCGGCTGGTTCCTTCTCGGAATCGGAGCTGAATGCATTGAATCTTTCTTTGAATTTCGAATGCCCCGAGGGCTTTAGAGATCAGAACCCACTCGATTGCTGGAGAATCGTTTCATTTTTGTCTCTGCTTTCATATCATACATAAAATCTATCTCTGATTGTTTTTATCAACTCCTACTATCATGAAGTGCGCCGCAGTTCAATAGTGCTTTGAATTACTTGTTTAGTAGAAGTTTATATACTCTGAGAGCTTGCCTATCAAAGCAGCATGCCTGACGCGTGTATATCCCAGCCCCCCTACTAATGATGCGAAATGCGAGCCGCACGTTTCCCTCACACAGGACGGCCGTGAGAAATTAGAGGAGGCTCGGCGCTCGCTCTCCTCATTTTTCGTGCTCTCTCGTTTCTCTGTCTGCCGAGTGAACAAGGGGAAGGACGAGAGAAATTCAGCCGTATAGCTGCATATTTTATATGCCTCAATCCTTCCCTCGAGTAATTGACGCCTTGTGATGTTAGCAATCCTTAGCAATGTTTCGTACCCCCATCCATTACTGTTTCCATTATTGGTCTGAAGATAGTAATTCTGTGAATTGGACTAACTAAAATGCGATCAATATTTGCTTCTATCAATATCAGTAATGCTTTCGTATTGATGCTAGTAGCCAAATAGCTGGACACAGCTTTAGGCAGGTGAAACATCCGATTTGTCTCCTTCTCCCGTTTCTCGCCTCGTTTCAATGAATCTCTGATGACCGGTCACTCGCTTGCTCGCCTTTTCCGAGAATTTGCCGACATTTTTACTTATTTTTCGCGCCATTTCGCATTTTTTTTTTTAAATTTAAATTTCGAAAATTTTCAGAACATGATAACATGGCTGATGACAGCGTGCATGTACCCGTGTGTGATGGGTAAATTTTGGAAATTAATTAAAATTGGGTCAAAACAAGTCAAAACAACAAAAATAACAACCAAAACCATAACATTGCAGGTCCCGACTTCTGGGGATTGGTAAACAAGGAGTGGCGAATGTGTAAGAATGGACAGGCGCAGGTAATTATTTTACTTTTATTGTATTTTTATTTTAATATTTTAATTTAAATATATTAAATAATAGTGTAATTTCCAGTCCCCAATCAACATCGATCCAGGCAAACTTCTGTTCGATCCAAATCTTTCCCATGTCAACATGGACGATGGCATTGTAAGTAACATTATTATAAGTTTGAATATTACTAAAAAGAGCTTTTTGATCATTTATATTACACCTACGTTTACAAACGCACTGGCCTCATTCAATTGTTGAGCGAGTAAAGAAAAAATAATTTGTTAAATATTGTGATTCCAGGTCGACGCAGTAATGGAGAACATCGGTCAAATGCCCATGATCACGATTAATTCCTCTACATCTCACGCACCGATCAATATCACCGGAGGACCGGCGTTGCCGTACAAGTATAGATTGAGTCAGGTTAGAAAACGAATTTTGCTGTTGAATGCATCGGCTGGTGAAAAGTAGTTGTGAAAAAATCACGATGTTTTCGTGCGCGTGGAGATAAGAAATGGAACAAGCATCTGGTCAAATAAAAGAGCTGGTCTTTTATTATTGAAAGATAGTTCCCAGGTTTCAAAAGAAACAAAAGAAAAATAATAAGATCACATCTCATTCAGATCATCGTTCACTTCGGTGCTGCGGACGGCGGCGAGAAGGGCTCCGAGCACACTGTGGACCGAGTGAGATTCCCCGCTGAGGTGAGCGTGATCTTTGATCTTTGATCGTAGATATTGCCGATCAAAGATCCATGATCAACTTGAGCCCATTGCAGATCCAGCTCCTCGCCTACAACAGTGATCTGTACGAGAATTTCACTGTGGCCGAATCGCAACCTCGCGGACTCCTGGCCATTGCAGTTATTGTTGATGTGAGTTCTAACTGAACACACAATTTTCTTTTTCTGTATTAAATGTGAGCTCCCGAAATCAAGCCAGAACAAGAAGAATTAATGGATTATTTGGGTACCGAAAGCAAACAACACAATGGCTAACACCAAATTCTGATACTTTTAACTCACGATGAAACATATCTGGTGATGTTTTACTAAAACACATATTGCAGATCGGCCCGACCACTCACCCAGAACTGCTGCGAATGACCAAGGCGTCGCACGGCGTGACGTACAAGGGTGAGTCTTTTGATTGTAGTAATCGCCGATGCACAAGCTCATTTTTTTCAATTATTAGGTTGATGCGTAAGTTTCTTACTTTTATGTTTCTTAAATTTTCTGCCGACCGGTATTGTTTATACTAAATTTTTCCCCAGTACTATTTAGAGGGATGTTGGTCCACTATAACCGTAATATGAAATTGGGGTAGGACTGCATAGTAAACGTACAAGAATTTTTAATTCATAATCTGATCCGAATTATCACAAAACATGCGACTCCAGGCGTTTCCGAATATATTAAATTCTATAAAAACTAGTCAACCACTTTTGTAGCCCAATAAATAAGTAGTGTGGCATGGGTCACTCTTCCCAATCAGCGCGAAAAATCCGACTTCTACCTTACCCGGAATGCGGGACAGCGGCTGAAGTCCCGATTTCGTCGTCAGTATTTAGTGGTACAAGTTTAGATTTTTACTGCTTATGAAATACATGCAATATCCTTATCAAAAAATTATCGTGAACTAATACGCCAGCAAACTTGAGTTTTTTGTCCGAAAGAAATTTTCAAGTTCAACGTAACGAAAAAACGACGCTGAAGACTGTGTAAGATCCATTTCGGGACGTGTACCGACTTTCTAGCGAACGACGCTACCCAAATAGCCAATCAATCAATTCCACTATCATTCCACTCCATTCATTCTATTCCATATTTATAAACTCATTTCCCAATGATTGCTACCGTACTACAAACTGATCGTTGTCGTCCAACGTCAGCATTTGCATGTCTAGCATCTTCCATTTACATCTGATCTTTCCAATTACCAAGTCTGGTAACTCTCCAGTAACTTACCAGTAACCTCATTAGCATACAAACGCCCCTCCACTCTCCTCCAATCCATCATTTGCATACCTCCTCCACCCTATAAAAGGGTTTCATTCTCACCAATAATCAGAGTTTACCAAACCTCTCCTCGTTTACGGACGAGTCCATTATTTCCACCCATCCAGTGATAGCTCCCCATTCCAAGGGTATCACTTTATCCATTGTATCCATAGATGCTCAGGATCCCAGTCTTTCCAGTATCCCCATCCAGTGATAGATCCCCAGGATTTCCAAGGGTATCACTACTATCTCCACTCTTCATTTCCACTGTGCAGGGCAGTACCCTCACAGCCTTATATCCATAGAATATCTGGGTCTCGGTTACTCCAGTATTCACCACATCTCACTACAGTATCCATCAAGGATCCCAACCACATCTTCGTCATTCTTCACTTCATCACCCTAATATTGTACCTTTGTGAACAGTTAATGAATACTATTTGTTAATTTGATCCTTGGTCCAAGTCACACCGCGAACACCTAACCACTATTTCTCCATAATAAGTTGGAGAATTCTGGTACATGGTGCATCATCCAATTCAAGAACCCATCCAATTCCGCGTGGCAGGCACTCCATTCCATCCAGTGGCAGAACCAAGCATTCTGGATCCACTTACATTGTTATCTACTCATCCAATTCTCATCCAGGGACTGCAATGTCTTCCCAGTTTGAATCAGATTACCATAACCTCCAGTCTCTCCTATCCAATCTCCACTACTATCTCTCCATTCACAATGATGCAATCACCCAGTTCCCTCACGTCGACTCATCCAATGACATCTTTCCACTCTTATCCACTGTGTCGAGAGCACGGGTGGAAGTGTTAACCATTATGGATGACTACGAGGAAGCGACTGCAAGCATCGAGGAGCAGATCAGCGAGATGAAGGACGAAGATGCCAAGAAAGAAGAGGAACGAATCTTCACTTCTTGGACGTCGAGCACGGACGGAGCGACTCAATTACCTGTGAGTTTACCCTTGCTGGCAAAGATTACTGCCAAGCAGGAAACCAAGTACGGTCGTGCCATCTAGGCAGCAATCCAAAGAGTTACTATGCTCGCCCGATTGCCCCCCATGCGACCATCCATTCCATCCATTCACCTCGTGCCTGATCATTCTGGCGCACTTGCGTTTGTACCACAGGCATTCATTCCACCACCACCTCCTCCAATGCGCATTACGCGCAGTGTTGTTGAGAGGCCAATCCATCCTTCCATTTCCATTGTCGGCATCACTGGCCATTCTGATCCACAGATCTCAGAAGTCGTCCAATCTGACCTGATGACCAGTCCAAGCATCCATTCAGTTGAGCCCATGGTGCAAGACACACTTGACATCAAGCCAATTGATGTTGATGCCCTTCCAATATCTGACATCCAGTCTATCAAGGATGAGTCAGTAATTGTTCCACCATCCATTCTCGCTAATCATACGGTATCTTCCAAGACCCATCTCGGTCCCGATACTACCCATGCTCTCACTAAGAGTTCCGAATCCATTAGACTTCCAAGTGGAATCGAACTGATCTACGGTGGTCTTGTACCAATCATTATCGGATCTAAGCTATGCCATTCCATCCAATCCAATGCGAAGAAGAAAGAATGCACTCCTCTGTACAGCAGTGGAGTCTTCCTTTGCCATCCATTCGAGCCAGATAAGGCAATCCAACCCATCTTCAGTGCTTACTCCAATAGTGAGTACGAGGACTCTGATGAAGAGTACCAGTACGATGGTAACCACTATCCATCATTCCACGACTATCGACCCTAAGCCCACGGGCCTTATCCATTCTTTCCCCCGCCGGGAGGATCATACTGCGTATGAGCAGAATTCACTGTAAATTTATTGTTCCGTTCACTTGTTTATTTCAAATTGCCTAGTTCGCTTTGTGACCCTATTTT
>LS488203.1:13117-41298 GCA_900490705.1 Pristionchus arcanus | reverse complement strand
ACCACTTTTGTAGCCCAATAAATAAGTAATGTGGCATGGGTCACTCTTCCCAATCAGCGCGAAAAATCCGACGTCTACCTTACCCGGAATGCGGGACAGCGGCTGAAGTCCCGATTTCGTCGTCAGTATTTAGTGGTACAAGTTTAGATTTTTACTGCTTATGAAATACATGCAATATCCTTATCAAAAAAATATCGTGAACTAATACGCCAGCAAACTTGAGTTTTTTGTACGAAAGAAATTTTCGAGTTCAACGTAACGAAAAAACGACGCTGAAGACTGTGTAAGATCCATTTCGGAACGCCTTCGTTTCCGAAAAGTGTCATGTCTTGAGTGGGGCGATCGACGTTCACTCATGACTCTCATCATTTAGTACTGCTACGTATCTGTGCATGAGGTTTGTGAAGTGGTTTTATACCGATAACTATTCTCAAAGGAGCACTGCCCTGAGAAAAAGTCAGTTCGAATCGTCACTGCGAGATACTTGGTTTTGCACTGTAACGGTATTTCTAAATCGATTGGTCTGTTCTAGCGTGCGCTAAAAAGTCCATCCACGTCCCCATCGACTAGAAAAAATAATTTGTTGATTGGTTGAAAAGGAATGTTAGCATCGCTCAGAATAGACAAACTCAAGAAAAGTCAGAAACTTACGCATCAACCCGATATTTGCACAAATTTGCGTACTTCGGGGCGACTCTGATCGTGAACCAAACGTCGAATGTGCCTGGCTGAGTAAAGTGCCTTTCAGGCAACACGATCGCCATGCGCAAGCTGCGCCCGGCTGCCCTCCTGCCCAGGACGAACCACTACGTGACTTATGATGTAAGTGCTTTATTGATAATTTTTTCACCCGAAAACAGTCTACAATTCTTCCTTTAACTGAAATTGAAGTTGATTTACTTCCATACTATGAGTTTATTTCACTAGCAACTGAAGGAATTACTCACGGCGAAATTATGAATACCCAATCCTCAGGGTTCCCTCACCTATCCTGGCTGCCACGAGACGGTCACCTGGGTGATCATGAACAATCCCATCTACATTACGAAGCAGGATGTAAGTATATTTATCATTTAGTTTTTGTGCAACATAAGCATATGAGTGCAATGATCACACCTAATCATTCATACACAGACGTGCAGAATATTTTTGAATACTAAACGAGAAATGAATAAACCAAACAAAAGGACGGACGCCCAGTCCTTTCCCCCCTTATTTAGAATAATATTCGGGCGAGATAGAGATAACGATAACTGGAGAGACCTCCCACTTTGCAGCTCGCCCAGTGGAACGAGCTGCAGCAAACGGAGAAGAAGGCGGCGATCACGCAGCCGATGCAGCCAATCTACAGGCCGCTGCGGTAGGTCCCATGTTTATTTACCATTTGGTAAACGAATATATTTTTATATGCGAGCGTATCTATCGATCGCTGAGGTAGGTTCCGTCCGAAAAATAGGCTTCAAGGGAAATCAGGGGCATGTAATGTCGCTTATCCTTCGACATCGAAAAGTAGCTTGCATATTTTCGCAATGCATTTTCCATATTTTTTTTCTGTGGAAATGCGGAAAACCTTGACCTTGATATTCTTCATAATGACATTTTTTCCAGAGCACTAAACGGTCGACTGCTGCGCACGAATATCAACGTGCAGTTCAAGGTAAGTTATTTATTAGTCTGATCTTGCTTCTGGTATTTCTGGCGTATGGCTTGCCAATATTCTCCAGAGAATAGCACAAACTTCAAAAATACTAACTCATATTTGCAGTCAACCGACGCCAAAGTGACCTGTCCCGCTCCCGTCTACTCGGAACTGGGCTATCGGGCGAACGCCCGCCACAATCACACCCACCACCACAAGAAGCATAGGAGAGCGGCGGAGTGAGTTGTTTGAGCTCCTTGATGAAGTTGGAACCCATTTTGGCAAAACAATTGTTGTAATTGATTAATTGTCGAGGAAAATTAGTCCTAAAATACATATTTTCAGAGAATCTGAAGACGATGTGTGGTCTACGCAACATCGAAATGAAGAAGTAGAAATCACGATTGAATCGTTGTAAATTATCGATTTCGAGCTCAGAATAGTCTCAAAAATATTAAATGATATAGTCATTGCTCAATTCAACCCTGATTTTTCCTCTGTAGTTATCATTTATCATTCTCAGTTCACGCCTCGGGTGGTATTCGCTTCATTCAACTAGCCTTGTCTGTTTCTATCATGATTCGCACTTGTAGATCTCTAATTACTTCCCTAGTCTTTGTTCTCTCAACGTGTATTTCAAATAATAAACGTATTGCTTTCATGATAAAGTATTCTCTGCAACTACTGGCAAAAAATAACTGTTAATTGTTTCTTTATTTCTCAGAACCATTTCCACTTCTCTAATTCCCATCACGGAACTGAAAAAAGGCGAAATTGTAGCTGTTACATTGACCCTGATCTCACCTCGTCGCTCTAGATATCATAGTTGTTCAGACAAATCGGTGCCCACGTGAACAACTCTGCGACAAACTTCCCGATCTCATAGACAATCCCTTGAATTCTCCTGTTTTGCGATGTTCTCTCATCATTCAAACATTACGAGATATGAGGAATGATGAGAGTCAACCAATTACTCCTTATCGGACCGTCTATTTCGACAGTGGGCGGAAAAATAAGAGAAGATGGTTTAAATGTCACGGCCAACGATCTCAACTACTTTTTTTGTGATGTTACACTCTTCATTTCGATTGAGATCCAATTTTCAGATGAGAGTATTATCCGCGATTCTTCTCGCAATCATTGCTTTTGCTACAGTTGCAATCGCTGCCTAATCTGGACACAGGGTAGGTCACGATGGCATCAAGATCGTTCTTGAATTTTTAGTTATAGAATGTTCATTTTAGGGAGAGGTCGGCTCAAAAGTAGATATTTTTTATACTAATTTCATTGTTACAGCGCCGGAAGTAAGAACTCAATCTCTTACTCTTTTTCGTCATGATTTCAACAGCCATCAAGAATCTGCAACTTTGTATAATACTTTGTATAAATTCGTCGGATATTTGATCATTTTTTTTGTTCAGAGATATTGCAAAAAAATTAGAACCATTTATTAAAGCTTCGCAATCCTCTACATCACAGTCGCTACTGAGATCGGGTGAAACAGGAATAAATAATATAATAATTAAATAATATAAACAATGAAATCATCGTCGAATCAGTTCGTCGTCTCCGTTGAAGAAGGCGGCTCGTTTGTAGAATCGATGGACGGCCCGGTTTTCCGAGACGACCAGGGCGTATTCACTGGCTGAAATTGACAAGTTTTTATTTAAAATTCACTAAATCAGTTGTGCTTCACAAAAGTTTCGAAAGGGCCAATACTTTTAGGTTTTGATTTTTCTCCTCGCTTCGTTTCGAACAAAACAAATAAAAAAAACACTCACGCGCCACACAAGCGTAATCCGCTTCGTATGCGCGTCGGCGCGTGTATCCGCGCGGACAGCCGCCGAAGCGGAGACGCGGCGCGACCGCGAGCCTGGATTCGTCCACCCTGAAATCACATTCCTACGAGTCGTTGCAACAACGAAAGTTATAGTGGAAGTAAATATTGGTATTTTTAAAAATATATTGTTATTTTTTTTAAAAAAACAAACCGATGCGGCAGCACGCAGACATAATCGTAGTCGTCCAGTCCCCTCCAAACTCGCCCTTCCGAGCACTCGTTTTGGCCGAAGGATCTCCTGCAAATATTTCAAATGCTGTTTGATTGTTTTGCATATCTGATGCACATCAATCTTCGGAGAAACTGTCATATTTTATTCCTGAAACTCTGACACAAAACAATATTTATTGAATAAGAACCGAGTGAAGTACTGCTGCATCGCCAGCCATCGATCCACATCTGTAGGGGAGAAATTTCTCTTCGAGCTGGAACACACGCGAACGACATTCATGTGAAGGCGGGAGAAGACGGGTGGTCTGAAAGGATGTCTAAACGAGTCCAAACGATATTTTTTAGAAATCTCAATCAATTATGGGGTGCGCTACATCAATATTATTCCTGTGGAAAACGTTTCGAAAATTGCATGCCTCCTCGTAGTAACCATCATAAACTCAAAACATTTAAGTTCAAAATCTAAACAATAAATACAATTTGCAGAATTTTTTCATGATCCTCTTCAGAACAATAACAAATCAATCGCATCAAATCATTCCAGAGCCTACCTTCTCGTCGTAACCATCTTCAGCTCCAACCCGGGCGGCGCCGCAATACTTCTCTTCCTAATCTTCCCTCCACCCATTCGTCCGTCCATCTTCTCCTCTGACGTCATCACTACGGGCACGGACAGTTCGTCGCGAGAGCAGAGGGTCTGGGAATTGAAGTTTATCAGAATTTACAAAATTCGTGACGATCATAACTAGACAGTGCATTATTTATTAGTTATTTTGCACTTCTCTATATCTGAAATCCTTTAGTTTTGCGAGATAGAGCGCGTATAAATAAGATATACCGTTTAAACAAAATAAAAGTGACTTACCGGATCGAACGTGGACTGCACAAGCAACGTGGCTTCTGTTGGAGAGGAGAAGTGATCAACCCGCACTCGGATTATGGTGGTCTTGTCGATGAAACGGACCTGCAACATCTTTTCTACCACAAGCTTCCAATAAAACTCACGAGGGGTTTAATATAAAAATGAAGAGTGTCTCATGCATAGATACACATTCGATACGTCGTCGATACGTCTTCTAGATATAATTTGGAATTCTTACCCACTCCCCGCCCTCCTCCAGCTCGTCCTCCCTTCCGTGCCCGACGAGATACGAGTAGAAACCGTCGCCCGTTCGTAGCACTTTGTGGATCAGAATGGCGGGCTGAAAAGTACAGTCTCCTATTTATATCTCCAGACATGGATCGGATATTTTTGACTAGCTAATCAATGACACTCAAACTATGACGTCAATGTGGCAATGTAGCGATTGGGCCATGTGAAAGTTAAAAAAAGTGTGAAAGTGTCTCGCACTTTAGCAATTTAATTAATATTTCACCTTTCTCAGTCCCACATCCAGTCCGTGCGGCGTCCGCATCTCCACAGTGAACACGTTACCCGGCTCGTCGCGATCAAAGGGAATCTGGAGCAGGAGAAGGCCTGGAAGGATTCCTGCTTCTCTATGAAACTCGTAAATCAGCTCCCTTGCGTTTCAGTTTGAATTATAATATTATTTTGAACTTGTTTTTTTGCAATACTAACGTTGATCCCACCTTCCTTCCGAACAAGAAAGGGTTGTGAAACGCATTAGAATCTTCGAAAATTTCAATTGACGTGAATTATAGGAATATTGGAACTGAAAAAAATTCAAAATTTACCTCTAGTTTGCGCATGGGGAACGGACAGCGAGGAGAGTCGGACGATTTGAGCTGATTTATTTCTGAAATTAGTGATTTGAGATAGGGACCACCATCGATTATGCAAATCAAAGAATCATGACCCAATTTCTATTTCAGTTTATTAAACTGACGTATGGAATCATTTTTTGTGAAGATAAGACCTAGTTTAATTCAACGGGTTTTGAGATAATCACAATTTTTCAAAAACCTGATTTTCAAAAACGAGAGACAACAAAGTTCAAAGCGCTCTAGATTGAGATCATGGAGAGGGCTGCGACTTTTGACACTTTCCAGTGATAGACTAAGGTTATGGGCATACCATATCCAAAAATTAGCCAAATCTGTAGGCGTCCACAAGATTCATAAGAGATCAAAGATCACTTCTCGACTCAAATTTTGACAGTATGCAAATTTCGTGGTCGCCTACAGATTTGGCTATTTTTTTCGATATGATATGCCCATAACCATAGTCTATCACTGAAAAGTGTCAAAAGTCGCGGCCCTCTCCATTGAATGAAATTAGAGCGGTTCTAACAATGTATTTACATTTCGTGACGTCATTTTTTGGATATTATTGTTTATAAAAAGCGTGGACGCCTACAGAATTTGCTAATTTTCTCCGCAAAATTACTTCACATGCTGTACTAAAAACCTGTGAAATCAGAACCAACGGCCTTTTCCTCCCCTTTGCATAAATGGACATCGCGCGCGCGCACAATTATGAAAAGTGATGGTGGTCCCTAGATTTGAGAATAATATTCGAAATCTGCGAAAAAGATCTTCTTGCCAATGTTGTGGATCAATAACAAGGAAATAATTCGACGACCTACCCTCCAAAGTAGGCCATTCTCGATTGCGGTAACCATCCGAGATAGTCGAGATGAGGACCAGCCAGACCTGGGCCTGCAAGGGAGAGATCGTCATTTGAGAAAGTAGTAAAGTATTTCATAAATTAGAGTGATTGTTATGAAATATTATTTTTCTTCCCCGCCGAGAATCGTCTTTCACAAAATATTCGACCACAAGAATAACCTGTGAAACATAACCAATCCGGATTCAAATACTCTCGATTGAGTTTTAGGGATGATGATAATTCCAAAGATCAAATACCACTCTCACCATTCCAGCCGAACCGCGTCGCGTGCATCCACGCGTTCGCGGTCGACATGAGGTCGAAGCGGTCGCCGTACTCGCCCGGGAACCCATGTGGGAACACCTGTGAAACAGAGTCAAGCGATTGTATAGTTGTAAGTAACAACGCTAGATGAGTGAGGCCACCTGTATAAACGATTACTTCCAAAGCCGTTGTTCCGATAGAGTTGTCCATATTAAACTGCACTCAAAATAAAGCATGCAATAAATTGATCAAACTTTTTTACTAGGATAATTTTTTTCCAATTTTTAAAAGTTTCCTTGGCGTTGCATTGATAGCTTACCTTCCTCCTCCTCTCCGAATAAGAATGCCCAATGTTCATCGAATGAACCATCTCATGAGCTAAGACAGCGGAGAAGGCGAGTCGAGGAGAGATGAGCACGCCCGACTGACGGCCGAAGACTGCTGCGGCCTGAAATATTATTTAATATTTCACAAAAATAAAGTAAATTCTTTAATTTTGCACCAGCATTCGCGCATATTCGTTGTACATGCCTAGATACTTGTGATAAAGTATGATAAATGCGAAATAAATGGTGTGGTACCTCGCTGTTCAGCAGCACAATTCTCCTCTCGTTCACATGAATGCCTCGTGAGCTGGCCCAGCCGGCACAGAGTTGCTTGACTTTGTCGAAGTACTGCGATGTTTTTTTTAACTTCACTGTTTTCACGATCTAGGATCAGTGAAAAAGGAAACTCACATTAAAGGCCGACTTCTCGCCCGTCTCCTCCTCAGCCATTTTCCAAATATCCGTGCTCGACCATGGTATCTGAATATTTGTAAATTATAATTTTTATATTTTTGAATCGTAAAAAACAATGAGGGACGAGCCACAAAATGCTATTACAAATATGCTGCAAACCTGAATCCACTCGGTCACATTCGACCGCTCGATCGTGTAGACTCCATTGGAAAGCGTGCGAAAGAAGGAGGAGATCGAGTCTGGAAAGATCAAAGATCAATTTTTCTCCATAAAGTTCAAAGATCAAACCCTGCTTCCATCCGCTGATCCACTCGCGCGCCCACTCGTGCGACATCGGCTCGTGATTGTTGTCGCTGATAATATTTATTTGATAAAATTTTTTTTCTTTCATCATTCGCTTTCGTTCAAAACTGTAGCATAATGCTCTTCTCAAATATGTTTCAGCTTTGCTGCAAAAGGGATTGACTAGATCTGTCAATGATTTCTAATCTCTTCCTTTTTAAAAATATTATAGGTGGTTTCATGGTTTCTTACTGCTATACCGATCTGAATTTGCGAATATACCGCAGCTTGCAAATCATCAATAAAAAGTAAATAAATACAAGTTCCATAAACATTGCTCATTCTTGCATACGTTGAGGATTTGAAAAAAAATGTTTATTGTTCAAATACGTTTCAGATTTGCTGCAAAAGGGGGTGAGTGAACCGGTATTGATTTTCTTCTGCCTTCTTTCTTTGAAAATTTAGTAAACATCTGTGTTGTTCCAAATGGCTGTGCGACACTAAGAAAGACTGCTTTCCTTCCTTCAGAATGAGCAAGTTTACCTCAGCTTGCACAGCACCAATAACAATTCACAATGAATACAAGTTCCGTATAGCTCTTTCTTGCATCTTCCGTTGAATTGGCAAAATGTAGTTTACTGTTCAAATATGTTTTAGCATTACTGCAAAAGGGGGTGAGTGAATCAGCAACAATTATATTTTGGTCCCTTTTCCTAAAAATATAATAAAATCATTCAGTGAAAAATAAAGAGTACCTCAGTTTGCACAGCACCACAGTCCACGGCTCATTGCCTCTCACGGGAAGTGCTCCAACGGTCACCGGTAGCAGCAATAGAAGAGCGATCATGACTGATGGGAGAGCAGCAAGATCAAGACGAGATGAATCCTTCAGATTTACAGTTTCACTTTTATCCTGATATCAAGACAATGTACCTGCAGGAGGAATCATCATTAGGGAGGGGATTGGAATCTTCGTACTCAGAAATAAAGAGTCAAGATGAACCCTGGGGTAAAAGGTAAAGGTAAAGTTGCTTCCACCATCAAAGCGATATTACATTCGTTATTGGATGACCACTAGAGTTCGAAATACGGGTAATCGTCTCTTCATTTCACGCGCTCTCTCACCGGAGTGTGTAAAATGACGAGACGGCGACCCGTATTTTGAACTCTAATGACCAAGCTAGGCTGGTGTACACAGGTAATGCTAGGAACTCTGAGCATAAGTGAAAGGTTATCGCTTCAAGGGATCAGCACAAGTACCCGGCATCTCATTACAGAGGGGAGTCAGAAACTAGAGCACTCACCTTGACTTCTAGTTATAGAGCTATTCAGGCAATATCAGAAATTGCATGCTAATTTTCGATAGTAAAATATGTCCTTACGGCAGAGGATGTTTAGGTCACAAAATATTTTATTTTTAAAATTATTATTACCTCAACTTCCTGCCTATTCTTTGCAGCCGTTGGCTCCGTTTCGTTCACTACCCAAGTCGATGCTCAGCGCACCATTCGCAGTGAGGATAAACGTCCTGAATGGCTGGCTCAATGGGGGCTCTTATTAGGGTTGGCTTGTCGAGAAATGGTCTCTTCATTGTGCTTACTCTCTCACCGATCCGAGAGACTAGAGAGTGTGCAGAATGAAGAGAGTCATTTCTCGGCAAGCCAACCCTATGATGGCACCCTCTTCATATCCCCTACTTTCTCGCCCTGTCTCTGACTGATGAAATGGTATTGAGATCTCGCCCGTTTTCTCGAGAGAGAGATCGTCAATACACCTCCATAGATCAAGCTGGGCGATTATGGGGGAACGAGCATTCACCCTCTCCCATATTTCTGTTCCATCACCAGTCAGAGCGAGATAGAGACCGGGCAAAATGGAGAGGGTATTGTCAGGGAAAAGCGAACAGACTGAGTCGGGAACGCGGCTGGGCTATACAATAGGGAATATGCTGACAAATAGCGTTCGTAAACGACTTATCGGCTGTATTCTAGGGGGCAAAATGCGCCCGAACGCTGTAAAAATGGCTGGTGGAACGAGAATATGGGCCTTGAAGCTGTAGGGCAAGGTGTAGGGATTTTGCTACGCAGCCCAAGGGTGCTGCCTCTAGATCGCTATCCGATATTCGTTTCATCCTTGCGCGAAAAATATGCGAAAGTGAGAGCTGTCGAGAGGCGATGGTTTGGAAGGGAGTGTGAGAGTAAGGCAGATGGGATCTATGAGAGCCTAAGGAAAAGATCTTTCCGGGATGATTGGTAATTTATGGAGTAGGAGAACTGTCAGGGAAGCTTGAGAAGACAATAATTTACGCTAGGAGATAGCTTGCAAAGGAGGTTTATTGGCGCAATGACTCAGAAAGATGATTGTGGTTGGGCGAAGCGAATTGATGCGGAGTAGAGGCGTCCAAAGCCGAGGTAGGAATGGCTGTTGCTATCAGCAGTAAGGGTCAAAGTAAAAGTGTTTCGTCCCAACCCTTGAACAGGTTGCGCCATAGGTTATCCGTCTCAGTAGAGTTATCCCAGCGACGAAACTGACATGATGAGTCAGAATGATGGAGCCCTTTTGGAATTTATCCCCTAGAAAAGTGAGAAACAATACGGAGGAAGTCAACAGAAACACCAATGTAGAAGAGCCAGAAGGTTCAGATAAAGTAAAGCGTTTGCTTAGTATAACTCTTTCCTCAAGCTGTCATCATAATTTATGATCTCTCGATTCATAAACGACCTTCGCATAATCATAACTGGAAAGGGAAAGTTTGCCTCTCCTCATACTGAATTATCTCTCGCCAGCTCCTCATTTGAGACAACTGAAAATGCTGATTAAGTGCGATTTGACCCTTCATGAATCTTAATCATGCCTTTCATGCTCGATTGGTCTTGCGGTGTTTGATAATTCGCTCTTGACTCGAGGTCAGCTTTACATGTAATGCAAATGCTACAGAAAAATAATCATAAAATAGGAAAGAAAGTTGTGAAAGAAAGTATATGTTCCCTGACGATGTTCCCTGACGAATGCATGTACCGAATCTTTACGCAGCAGTATCGATCGCCTCGGATAGGTTCAATGGAACGCCTTCCAAGGCATTTAAAGATACCATCGAAGCTCCCCGTGTTCCGCCCTATCCCCTTCCCGTTCCAAAGGTCAACCGTCCATTGTCCACCATTTTAAAGGGGGGAAGCATACCAAATACGCAGTCAATCGGCCATATTTCCGTTCAAGCAACAACTGAAAACATGGGAGTTTCGAAAGTATGATCGGGTAACAGTGACCCATCATCTCACATAGAGCCAGATTTTGACGCCAATCCCCCCTTTAACCTCCAGCAGCAAACACAATCAGTTTTCACTCCGCATCCTCTTATCTGCCAATCGCAGCTATGTCGAAAGGGAGAGTTGATCCAGTATTAACGAGTGGGCAAGGGAGGAAGGAATGAAGGGGAGATTGGGAACTCTTTGATGCCGAAAATGCGCTAACTAACGGCCCCCTTTGTCCCTTAATTGGCTGAGGTTCTTTCACTTTTCGCAACGGCACCGGTCAATTGAGAACCATCCATGATCTGGCTTGAACGGAATGTTTCTTTCCTATTTTTCCCACTGGTGCTAGTTAATTCCGCATTAGTACGAATCCACTCGATTTCACTTGCAATACTTTTTTCATTATTTGTTTTGGAGAAGAAAGGAAGGAAGATCCTAGCGCTGACAAATACTCTCGTTCATTTCGTAGGTGTTTTGAAACACAACTGATTCAAACTCATTGCGCATTGCCCCACCCTAGATTATTCGCAGTTTATCTGAAATGATTCTCGTAGGTAAATCATATTTGATCTTTGATCTTTGCAGTAGTCTCACACGATGGGAGGGGGAGGCAGCCCGCACTCGGGCGCTCTCGCCTTAGCGCGAGGAGCCGTTGTCGCTTCATCGTTCGCCCTTTTTGGTGAGAACTTATAGTTTATTGTCGTTTAAAACCTTATATGAAAAATTGACCATTTTTTAGTATTTTTTTTGTCAGGTTTCAACATTAGAAAATATTTAAAGAAATAATAAAAAGTGATTCAGTCGCGGTCGCTGGAATGCTGGTCATGTTCTCCGATATCGACCTATTCCATAGTCAGTCGGAGGCGGATCTGGCAGAGTTCAAAGCAAGTATTCATGTTATTAAGTGCATACCGTTAGAGTTACAGTATCCGAATGGTACGGTAAATAAAAATCTTGATTTCCAGACAATCTCCGACCTCGCGTGGCGTACAATGCTCGCTCCCGAGCACAACGGCGCTGCACCGGCACAGAGACAGGAACGATCGGCCAGGGGTGAAGCGGTGAGAATTACAGAATTGATAAGTTTCGCGCTAATCAGGAGCTCCATGTTTCATTAGGCTCCACCATCGAAGGTTCCAAGGAGAGATGTTGTCTCGTTTATTGATTGTAGTAGGGCACATACTTTACTGCACATAGTACGGTATCCAAATCATCATCTTCCAGGCCTGCTCCAAGTGCGCCTCATCCGCCCGGTCCTGTCCGCGAGGCGCTCCTGGACCAAGAGGACGACCTGGTATATCTTTTTTTTTATCAACCACTGCTACTACCAAAAAATGAGAAAGCATTTTAGTGTTTTTTTTAATTCCGAGCTCCGCGGGCAGAATGGAATAATTGTTGAGGGACGGCTCATAACGTAATAGTGAAACGTATTTGAAAATGAAGCAAACACGTTGGGAAACACAACTGTTGTGGTCGTCTTAAAACATTAGATAATCAAAACAACTTCCAGGCCCTGCGGGTCCCGACGCTCTCGACGGTCCCAATGGACCGGATGGCGTCAGTGCGATGCAGTGGATGGTGCGCATGATGAGCTCGAAGACGTGCACTAAGGTAGACGAGAGTTTTGGCTTCAAAAGAATCTGTCACTTAATACTGTTTTATCAACATTGTTGACATTCCAAATTTACATTCTAAATTTGAATACGATATGTGTCACATGTAGTCTATCTATCCAGGACCTTGCGAGTAGTCGATTCTCCTCCAGCACTCATATAAAAATATAAATATTTCCAGTGCGCACCGGGACCGCGCGGACCTCCCGGGCCCACGGGTCCAGCGGGCAGGGCCGGCTACCCCGGACACCAGGGCAGGATCGGACGACCGGGACGCGCGGGCAGTCGCGGGTACCCGGGAGAGCGGGGAGATGCTGGACCCAGAGGCGCACCAGGGAAGCAGGTACTGTTTTTTTTTTTGCAGGAAATTGGATTTTGGATGTGTCCAGATTTACACTAGGGATGGGAGAATCGTCAACATCGAGAGACATCATGACGTCATCAACCTAATTTTAGTGAAATATTGGGCTCTGGTCCGTTTTGGGTGTCCCATCAAAATTTTCTGGTCCCATAATAGTTTCCCGGTCCTTAAAAAGTTTTCTGGACCCGGAATAGTTTCCTGGACCCGAAAATAGTTTCCTGGACACGGAAAAAGTTTTCTGGACCCGAAAATAGTTTCCTGGACCCGAAAATAGTTTCCGGGACCCGGATTTAGTTTCCTGGACCCATAGTTTCCTGGACCCGGAAAATAATTAACGGGTTCCCATCATTGTACGTTATGACATTGTTTTTCTGCAGAAAACGTAGGTGGTACTAAGCACTAAGCATAAAGAATTGACCCCGAGTCAAAGCAATTACGACGAGCATAAATTGAACCTTGTATTGAATAGCAATTGGAACTTGCAAATGCACTTAGGGAGTAATGGGTCCAGGAAACTATTTGTGGGTCCAGGAAACTATTTCTGGGTCCAGGAAACTATTTTCGGGTCCAGGAATCTATTTTCGGGTCCAGAAAACTATTTTCGGGTCCAGAAAACTGTTTTCGGGTCCAGAAAACTATTTTCGGGTCCAGAAAAATATCACTGGGACCGGACAACTTTCATTGGACCGTACAACTTTGCCGGGTCCAGGAAACTTTGATGGGACACCCAAAACGGACCAGAGCCAAATATTGCGTATTGCAGGGACACATCGGCCGACCGGGCAGGAGCGGACGAAGGGGAGTTGGAGCACCAGGCAGACCGGGACCGCCTGGATACGTTGGCAGAAGGGGAGGAATGGGACACAGAGGTACGGTACCATGGCGGAACCAAGAAATAGGAACCAATTTCAGGCGAGCCTGGTCACGTCGGTAAGCAGGGCAGACCGGGCAATTCCGGACGCAGAGGCTACCCGGGCAGAAGATCGTATTATGATGGCAAGCCAGGACAACCCGGGCCGTGAGTAGTTTGGTTATCGTTTTTTGGCTAAAAGACATCCGAATTTTAAAAAATTGATACTTCACATTCGCACTATTTAAATGCTTTGAAAGTATGTTTCAAGATTATAATTTAAGCTGTTCAAATCTCAAAATATTGATTAGATTGCGAATCGCTCTTCCAAAAGAATCTTCACAAAAAATGACCGCGCTTTCAATGTCAGAATATTTTTTTAAAATGATTGTTTTCATGAAACCACAATCAGTAATAAATACATTGATAAGATGATTCAGTCGCGGACCGCCCGGTCTCGATGCTCAGTACTGCCCGTGCCCGGGAGAGGAGACGGCAAGGACCTCCAGGTACAGACTTACCATCAGCACAGGCTACCATGTTCATAATCACCGCTTATGGTTCGAATATCGATTCGAAAATAATATTGTATTGAATTCAGGGTGCGACCCGACCGACCCGTGCAGCAGCATAAGAAGGAGAAGCAGCAGCAGCAAGGCTATGACGTCAGTGATTTTCCAAGTCCGCTTACATATTATCTATAATTACAAATGTCCTGTAGGCTGCACTCAGTGATTTTCCGAGCACGATAATAAAAAAATAACAACTCTGCTAAAGGATACTATCGCTCAATGGTTATTCGAGTCCGTTTATACTATAACAACGACTTCAGGCTCCGGACTCGCAGCAGCAGCAAGGCTACGACAATCCCCGACCTACTCAGAAACCGTACAGCCCTGCACCGAGACCCTATGAGGAACCTGTGAGACAGCAGGAGCAACAGCAACAAGGATATGAGGTTGGTTTGTTCTTCTAAGAATTTACTGATAAAGTGATGATACTGAATTACAGGCCCCGGTCGAGCAGCGGCCCCATCAACAAGGCTACGACACTCCTCGTCATGTAACTGCAGAGACAAGACCCGTGCAGCAGGGCTATGAGGTGAGACAAAGAACGATTTAATCGAAAAAATATGAAAGATTAGCTTGTAATGCACGGGTGGAATGCGCCATATGAAAATTACGACTCCATCCTCATCTAGGAATTATTGCATGAAATGATGTTGATTGACTGATTGATGATATTGATTCAGGCTCCAGTAGAGAATAAACCCGAGCAGCAAGGCTATGAAGCTCCAGTAGAAGAAAAGCAGGATCAGAGAGGTTACGAGGCACCGGTGGAGGGGAAGAAGGAAGAGAGAGGTGACTACATGTGTACTGCATGAGAATATTCGCATATACTAGCAATTCTGAACAACATACTAGAAATCATATTATTCGTGTACATACAGCACTAGTTGACTTTATCCCTAGATACATTTACTAGTAACTGAAGGAATAATTGTTGTATTCAGGATACGAGGCTCCCGCTGAACATCGTCCTAATGTCTACGAAGAGCGACCTTACGAGGCGCCTGTCGATTCCCGGCCCGATCAGAGAGGATACGAAGCCCCGGTTGAGGAGACGAAGGAGGAGCGAGGTGATACTTTTGATTATCTTGAGGATGAATGTGCAAGCTAGCGAAAACGTGACATCTCATCGGTTTGAGACACGAGGTAGGGTGACGAATGATGAGACAATTCAGGCTATGACGCTCCCCGTCCTACCTCAGCGCCAGTGGAAGAGCAAAAGCCCGAGGAGAGAGTCTACGAGCAGCCCAGAGAGGAGCCCGAGCAGGTTTATTATTTTGTTCCAGTAGCCAACGAGGAAAGCATTAATTTCTCACGGCATTTCATTGCCCTTGTGAAGCCCTTGAAACGTATATTTTATATTTTCGATAAGAAAATAAGAAACAACATTTTCAATATTCCAAAAATTCTAGCCCAGCTACAATGAGGCGCGGCCGGTTGAGCGACACATGGAGCCGGTTCGTGTCTGCTTTTTTTATCTTTCCACCTTTGAAATTTATTCATTCATAGATAGCGGAGAGGGGGGTGTGATCTGAAGAAAGCAAAGCTGTAAATTATATTAAATTAAAATTAAATAATTACTGCTCAGATGGACGATCTCTACATGAACGCAGCAGCTGCTGCCGATATAACCATGGACGGATATGGACAGAGCACGAGGGGATACGAGGTTGGGATAGCTTCCTTGATTAGCAATTACAATTAGAGTATTTTTGAGCGCAGATCAGCAAGGCATTGCTCTCGTTCAGCCGTATCAATATTTGAGCAATCTCTGAAACATACCGGAAAACAAATCGAATGAAGAAAATGGAATCTTTTCAGGTCAGCCCGCCCGCGCACGAGCCGCCCAGCAAGTCGGCCGCTCGAGGATATGAGGAACCAGCGACCCGACCCTACGACCAGGCACCGACCCAGGCACCCGCCCTGACCCGACCTACCACTCGACCTACCACCACCCGCAAGGAGCCCTACACGTACAGTCCGGAGCAGAGCGCGTACGGCACTGATGCTCCAGTTCGAACCAAGCCGGAGCCAAGACCCTACGTTCAACCTACCGATGCGGCATACGAAGCTCCGGTTGAAACCACGCCTGAGCCAAGAGGCTATGAGGCCCCGGTAGAGCCCCAACCCTACGACACAACTACCGAGGCACCAGCATATGAAGCCCCATTAGAGACCACACATGAACCAAGAGGCTATGAGGCACCCATAGAAGCCCGACCGTATTCACAACCTACCGAGGCCCCAGCATACGAAACTTCTGTTGAGTCCCGTCCCTACGAGGCGACTTCCGAGTCATCAGCCTACGAGGCACCCGTTGAGACCACCCCAGACGAGAGGGGATACGACCAGCCCACAACCGTTGCTCCGTATGAGGCTCCAGTGAGGAATGAGGAGGAGACCAGACGACCTTATGACGAGCCCGAATCATATCAGCAACCAACGGAAGCACCAGTTGAGGAGATACCCGAGCAGAAGGGATACGAGGCACCCGCAGAAGAGCGACCCCAGGAACGTCCCTACGAGGCTCCATTCGAGGCCAAACCGGACCCATACGAGCAACCAGCACCGAGCCAAGCGCCCTACGAACAGCCCACCGAAGCTCCAGCACCGTACGAGGCACCCGAGACCACCACCGAGGCACCGTATCAGGCTCCAAGCACCGCTGGCTATGAAGTGACCCAACCTCAGCACATCGGCTCCAGCCCGGCGCCCAGTCCTTATGACCAACCAGCTGAAGCAAAGCCCTACGAAGCCCCTGCTGAGTCCAGCCCGGCACCAAGAGGCTACGAGGAACCCGCACCGCCACCCAGAGACGAGCAAGTAACACAGGGTTATGAGGAACCCATCACGGAAGCGCAGGTACCGTACCAGGAACCCGCTACCACGACGGCAGCTAAAGGGTACGAGGAGCCCCAGCCCGGTTACGATGCTGTATCCAAACCACCGACCAAGAAGGAGCCATCATCCCCATCGCCGCGTCCCTACAAGGAAGAGAGCCCTTACCAGACTGAGCCCACGACCAAGGGTCGCTTCCGCTACATCACACAGAAACCGGCTACCAAACGCACCCGGCGTCCCAAGCGCCCGACCACGACTACCACGACTACCACCGAAGCGCCGTACCCGGTAGAGGAAGAGGAGGAACCTGAAGAGGAGACTGGATATGAAGCCCCGGTGCAGACTCCGACTACCACCGAGGCCAGTTCGGCGTATGAGTGGCCGCAGGAGCCGTTGCAGCCTGCCACTGCAGGCTACGAGGCGCCTGCAGCCAGCACGGCTGCGCCGGTCGTAGCCTCCGGCTACGACAGCCTCTCTACAGCCGCGCCGCCGCGGCTGATGATCGCGCGCAAGGAGCCGCCTCGCGCGCCTCCAGTAATGGTGCAGGCGCCGCAGGCGCCTGTCTATTACTCGACTGCGGCCCCGCAGCCGCTCCTCAGCTCGACGCCGCAGCCGTTCGTGTCGGTGCAGCCGCTGCTGCCGCAGCAGCAGCTGCCGTCGCCATTCGGCTCCTTCGGCTACGTCGAGCAGCCGCAGCCTCAGCTGCTGCTGCAGCAACTGCAGCAGCCGCAGTTCGTGCCGTACCCGGTGCCGATCGTGGTGGCGGCGCCGCCGACGCCCGCGCCCACTCCGGCGCCCAAGAACGACAGGATAGTCATCGATGCGAGCGCGTCGGCTGACGGATCGAGAAGGGATGAGCAGTTTAATGGGTGAGAGGAACTCTAGAAGATCCTTCTTCGCACTATTTTGAAAATTTTTGTATTCGCTGATCATCGCCAGAGACATTGTAATCGAATTTACTTCGACCTTTCTATAACTCCCTGAAACATAATTGAATTATATATCATTAATTCATATCATTGCAGATTCCACTACCAACCGCACGCTCCCTTCAACGCGCCTCAATACGCGCAACTGGCGAATAATCCGTACTATGCGTATGCAGTGCAGCGACATGTAAGTTTCATAAATTTATTTGAATTTTTTAATCTAAATCTAAAAATCGAGCGAAAAAATGATTTTTTCCAGGCCCAATTCAGCATCTCGACAGCGGACATGAAACGGCGCATTGCTGCAGCGCTGCAGAAGCAGGCTGCAGAGAATGCTGCAGCTGCAGCGGCAGCAGCTGCAACCAAGCCTCATTAGATCCGTCTCTAGCCTAGTTAAATCCATCGACAGTAGGACACTAAAGACCAAGTTTTTATTCAATTTTCCTTCAAAAACTAGTGCGTGTGCTTACTTTACTAACATTAATTTTTTATATTTAGAATAGTAAGAACAGACAATATTAAATATTATTGGAATTCCAATCGCCGTGTCTTGTCATTCTTCCCTCTTCAGACGGTGTCACAGCTTTAATCGTGTAATAATTTAATTATACCATATTTATTGATAAAGATCTTACGATTTCACTACTAGACAATGTTTGATAACAACAATTTGAAAATTTGAAAGAAAATACTAAATTTCAAATTATCGAATTGATTCATGATGTGTTTCACAACTAGTTGATACGCGCCAGTTTGTTCGCAGTCTGATTTCTCTCCTTTTTCTCCTTTTTCGAAACCATTCAAAATCAGTTCCAAGGCCGCCTGGGAAATGTAGAATCAACGAACGCTAAATCTTTCTCCTCTTCATTCTGTTGGGGTACGGTACAAGCGATACTGTACATGTTGATACTCGGATACTGCTCCAAACTAGAGACACCGCTAACCGAAGAGAGTCTTCCGATCCCCAGTGGTAGGTCAATGATCGGACGGCGAGTCTTGAGAGTCTCCCTTTCCATCGATCGACCTGCGATGGGGGAAGGGAAGGGAGGGAGAAGGGAAGAGCCTAGCGCACACTTCCTTGCTTCCTTTCCCTGCTTGATTCACGCTTTATCGATTGATTTCCTTTCTGTTTCTGAATTCACGTGATTACCATGATTCGCTCGACTTCACGTCACGTGTTATCTAGCACTTTGCAATCAATATAGCGTTGACCCCTTCGCGGTATATCGATCGACTGTCACTTCCCATCTCATCTTCATTTCTTATCTGTTGCTAATTTCGTTTGTTCTGATTGATCATTTCCGCCTTGTCAATCGATTGTCGCTACCGTACCCTTACCGTACCCCACCCATTACAGTACTCCAGATGGGGCGCTCGACCGGTGGTCCCGCAGCGGGCCCCTTCTACCGCCGACGTGACCTTCTCTTCCTGCTCACAGGTACTGTAGCACTACCGTACCCTACCGTACCTTACATCACTTTCCTAGGCTACGATATGTTCGAAATTATCGATTTCCGATACTCGTGCGAATCCGATCATCTTTCAGTGTACGCCTCGCTCTCGTTCGTCACCAACTTCCCATCCGGCTTCACCAACTCGTCCGTGAACACGGCCGTGGAGGCGCTCGACAGGTACGGACTGTCGGTGCTAACGAGCGGAAGTCTAGGGCGGAAGTGATTAAATCGCGGACCATTTTATTATGTAGCCAAAGATTTTTTGGATATGTTTCAACGCTAGTTTATATTTCGACGCACTTCAATTTCGCAGTTTTCCATCAAAAGGCAGCCAAAACAAACTAAATCCCGTTTAGCACAACCAAACTTACTGTGTTTAGCACCGATATACTCTGCAGTTTCATCGCGCACTCGTACGAGCATCGCGGGTACACGCTCGACGAGGGCACGCTCTCGCTCGTCCGCTCTACCATCCTCAACACCTGGTACTTCTTCCAGGTGAGCTGCGGGATTTAATGATTCCGCGAGTATTCCGATTCCGGTAGCGAACTTACGGTGTTTTGCATCGATTTTGCAGATCTTCGGCGCGCTGCTCTCGCCCATGTTCCTCGACGAGTACGGCAGACGGCGTGAGATCATTGATGCTATTGCTTCCTACAATAATAAAATATCTGTTGATTAGTGCTGCTAGAATTAAATATGATCATTTCGCATGATCTCGGATATGTTTCAATTATGCCTTATTGTTCTTGAATTCGGGTTAGTTCTAATATTGCTTCAATTCGCGGCAAACTCAATAAGAAAAAAAAAGTCAATAAGCATCGGAAACTGATTCTTCATTTCTATTGACCACTCTAATTATCGATTTTCTCTCAGAAGGCTACATCATCGGCTGCGCGGTGACGCTCGCCTCGACGATCGTCCAGCTGGCGGGAGTACGGTAAGCCAGATTACGGTAGTTTATTGATTTAAGAAATCAGTTATCGATCACTCGCCTACCGTAACCCACCGTAATTTCAGCCTGAATCTGCCCGAGTTCCTCCTCATCGGCCGCTCGCTGACCGCAGTCGCCTCGCCGCTCTGCGACGCCTGCCTCATTCTCTACCTGCAGGTACTGTAATTGTAGCCTACAGTGTAATTGTACTACAGGAGTGCTCAAATTATAGTATCCACTGAACCTTTATCTTTAAAGAACAAAATTTGTTACTATTTTGTCCTTTCCGAGTACGTATTCGAAAATGGCCCGATTTTTCGTGATATGAGTGCTTACTATAACCCTATTACAACTAGGACTTTGAAGAATTCGGTGTCTCTTCCCTCGACTGAGGAATGAAGAGGAAGATTCTTAACCACCTCATACCATAATCCTTCCCCCCATGCAGGAAACAGCCCCGCTCTCGATGCGCGGCGAGGTCTCCTTCTTCTGCGAGATCGGCCACGGCGCCATGTGCGTGCTGGGCACCGTGCTCGGCATGCGGAATGTGAGTGAGGGGGCGGGGCTTATAAGGGGGGGGGGCGTGATGAGAGGGAGTATGTGCCCTGTCCTCGCTGAATCGTCTATCATCTGGGAATCCATTGAGATATGTCCAATTCTGAAACCGAATACGTTTCACATGCGCCTTATAGCTCGCGAAGGTCCTTTATTTCTGATAGAGCACGGTTTCGGATGCAAAAACAAAACAAAAAAGTCTTTGAACTTTGATCTCTGATCTCTGATCTTTGAACTCTACATTTTCGGGTGCTCGGCTACTCGCTTTCTCCCCTCCTGCTCTCCTCCATCCCTCCCGAGGCCTTCTCCCTCCTCATCGTGTGGCTTGTGCCCGAGACGCCCAAGTACCTGCTCATCATGAGGTTGTTATTGTTGTTTTTGTTGTTGTTTTGATGTTATTGTTATTGTTTTTGCATGTCATAGACCATAGAGATTTTCATTAGACATTCTTCAATGAACCAATAGCTAGGTTAGAAACTAAAGCGTGAACTCACTAGGCTTGGAACCAAATAGGAAGCCTTTTCGAAATTAAAAATTGCAAGAATTTCAGAAACGACCGAGCCGGCGCGATCCGCTCGCTCGACTTCTTCCTGGGCGCCGGCGTGAAGGGCAATGAGCGGTGAGTGGAGATCAAAGACCAAAGTTCAAAGATCAACTAGCATTTGAGAAGGAAGCACATATGCACTTTGGGGTGGCATGTGTGCACTCGTGCCACGTCACTTTGGGGTGATGCAGAGATCAAAGATCAACAACCATTTCCAGTCACGACGAGATCCTGTGGCAGATCGAGCGGGAGCGCGCGGTCGAGGCGGGCAAGCGGCAGAGCAGCTTCAGGGTCCGTGATTTATCTTTGAACTTTGATCTGGACCTCGAAGCTCTTTGCTCTGATCTTTGGTCTTTGATCTTTGATCTTTCCAGGAATGCCTATCGACGTTCCACATTCGGCGGGCGATCCTCCTCTCGTGCGCGGTGCTCACTCTCACCCTCTCCTTCTACCCGCTGCTCAATTCGTCCACTCACTTCTTCCTGGAGATGAGACTGTCCAAGTGAGTTATCGTATCTCCTTTGGTATACTTTACAGCTACCGTAGGCCATTCTTGGCACCTTAGTTGTTTCTTAGAAGTGCAGTGTTGGCGGACTCCAAGATAGGCGTATAAAACAATTTTTTTGAATGTCCGACCAGTGCATATCGTTCCTGCATCGCTTGGCAATCTTATGAACCACTTCTGAAACATAACTTTTCCTCAAAAAATATCACCAATTCGGTAATGAAATATAAAAAAGTCAGTCCTCAATAATCAATAACTACGGTATCCCTTCCAGTTCGGTCTCCGAGGTCTCCTCCATGCTCATCATGGTCATCTTCACGCTGTCGTGCGTGGCTGGCTCGACGATTATCGATCGATTCCCGCGACGGCAACTGATCATCGGGTTTGGCATCATTACGAATGTGAGTTTTGCTAGGCTCCGCCCACTTTTAGGTCAGTGACACGCCCCTTTTTCTAAAGATTCGGTAGTTCTTGAACGTATTTTTGCTGGTCAAAGATGAAGAAAGAAAAAAAATTATGAAAACCCAGTCCTGGATACCTGCCTACCGTACCTACCGTAATTTTCCAGTGAAAACTCAGTGAAAAGTCAATCCTCGATACCAGCCCACCGTATCCTACCGTATTCCAGTCCTTCCTGCTCGCGTTCGCGCTGCTGTCGTACTGCGCGCGCACGCACCCGGCAGTCAAGTACGCCGCCCTCGCCGCCGTCCTCGGCTACTGTATCTCCTTCGGGTATATCGATTTTTTCGGGGTTACGGTATTATCGAATTTTTCCGGGCTACGGTAGTATCGAATATTGGGTGCGGCATTATCAATTTGTGTAAAGATTTGTGTGACTGTAAAAATTCCGGCAAAAAAAGATAGCAGCGAGTGGTTTCGATCCACCGACCTCTGGGTTATGGGCCCAGCACGCTTCCACTGCGCCACGCTGCTGATGTTATGGGGGAGCTCTAGAGAACACTATTAGATTGCTGAGAATCTCTAGTCGGAAAATCGAAAATCAATGTTTCCTCAGGCTCGTACTCGGTCCGCTGTCGTGGTTCGTCGCCACCGAGATGGTCTCGCAGCGACATCGAGCTACGGTAAGTGGAAGGATACGGTAGGATACTGTAGGCAATCGATCAATACTGGTATGCGGTAGTGCAAGGATTACGGTAGCTCCAATAAGCGATTATCTTTACAGGTCTTCTCGATCTGTTACGCAGTGAGCAACGCGCTGATCGCTGCCACCAACTTCGCCACCGTACCGCTGTATCGGGTGAGAGTATCGATTGATTCAAACCGTGATGCACTTGGCTATCGCATCCAAATCAATATCTATCGAACGGATACCGTACCATACTATATTTAGATCGATTGACTACCGTTGTGAATCAATCGATCCTTCGTGAATCAATCGATCCGTTACCGTATCCTTTCGAATATCGATTCATTCCAGTTGATCGGCGGTGCGTGCTTCATCCTCCTCTTCATCCTCCCCTCCCTCTTCGCACTCGTCTTCATCTACCGCTGCATGCCCGAGAGCCTGGGCAAGCAGGCGCACGAGGTATACTGTGGGGGGGGGGTACGGTAGTTTATCAAGGGGATTCGATAGTCACTCTATCAAGGGGTACTGTAGTGAGTCCAGGGGTTCGGTACGGTAGTGACGTAGGTCCCACTTTCTGGCTTTCAAACGAGCAATCCAAATGTGTTTCACAACGCGCGTATCTTAATGGATTTTGTAATTTCCGCAATATCATGATTGCCCATGAGCAAAATCAATAAATATTTTTCCAGGTCGCTACTGAGATCCGCAAGAGCCAGGAGTCGCTGTACGAGGTGAGATCAAAGATCAACTTCATCTGGGAGACCAAAGATCATCGTTTGCCCAGAGTTCAAAGATCAAAGATCAAGTTCATCTCAGAGTTCAAAGATCAACTTTTTCAGCCCGATCACAAGCCGCTCCTGACCGACGTCGAGGACGATTGCTGGTTCGAAGATGAGGCCTTCAACAAGTACTGAGGCTCCGCCCCCATCAAGACCGCCCCCTTTCCCTACAATTTGAATAGATCGATTGTAAACTTTCTTGCACTTTGTAGTTTGTACATCTCTGTGAACAGATAATAAAGCTAATTATTGAAAATTTGTGTTGTGTTTTGGGAATTGCACGAAGAACGCATCAATCTAGATTGGTTTATTGTTCACGTCACTGTTTCTACTCGGCAACCGATAACCGTAATGGTGTGGGGTGTACGGTAACCGGGGGATACGGTAGTGGGGCGGGGCGACTACCGTAATCTTCTCAGGGCGCGTCGTCCTCCTGCATTGAAATCTTCTTGCCGCCCTCTTTCCCGCCGCCGCCCGTCTTGCCCATTGCCGCCTCTTTCTTCGCCATCTGAGCAAAGATCAAAGATCAAAGATCAAGGATCATCCCCTACCGTACCTTGGTGATCTTTCTGTTGGCGAACCGCTTGTACTCCTTGATGAACTTGCACTCGGGATCGTATTTTTCGATGATTTTCTCCTGCAGGGATTGGATTATTGATTAGATACACATGTACCGAATCCAATCGTGTCCCTAGAAACGCCTTTGCTACGGTGCCTACCAGCGAAATCTACTGTACCCATCGCACTATCTATTATCGTATCATAATGTACCCACAACACTTCCTAGTCCACAGTGCCTACCATGCATACCATAATCAGCCGTGATTATACGACTAATACCATTTAGTGCCTACCCAAATCCACCGTACACACTACCGTAACTTACAGAGATGAAGAGATCCAGCATGATCAGGTGCATGAAGAGGTATTGCACGTACGATTGCACCGCCTGGTAGCGCATGCTCCTCATTTCCTGCGAGGTTACGGTAAGAATACTGTAGGACTGCTACACACCGGGGCTGCTACACAGCAGGTATAATTAAGTTAGAACACCGTACCTTGACCACCTCCATCATCGAGGTAGACGACTTCTGGCCGATCTTGTGGGCAGCGATGTCAATGGCTGAAATACAGTAAGATCAAAGATCAAAAGTCAGGAGTTGATCTTTGATCTTTGCGATACCGTACCCGCAAACGTTGCCGTCCTGCCCACTCCGGCGCTGCAATGCACGATCACATTCTCGTCCTCCTTCTTCGTGTTGCTCTTGAGCCACCTGGAAGGGAGTACGGTAGTGGAGGGTTACTGTAGGCGAGGGTTACGGTAGGGTTGCACGATAGCTGGGACTCAACCATAGGTAGTACCCAATAGCATAGCTACGTTATGAATTCCTACCGCATCAAGGGATACAGTATTCCAACTCAATACAGGCCCTGGAGATCGTGTGATCGATCTATACTCTTTGATCTTTGATCTTTGATCTCTTACCGCCACAAGTCCAGCACCTTGTCCGAGGTCACGGGCGCGCACTGATCCGGCCACGAACTCATGAGCACGTGCCGAACTCGGTACTTCTTCTTCTCACTGCAAAAGATCAAAGATCAAATTTTAAAGAGCAAAGATCAAAGATCAACTTACAACAAGATTTCCAGGTTGGAGCAGGCGCATCCTTCTATCTTTGGCTCGGCAAGAGAGGCGAGATTGGTGACCTGAAGTTGGATTGTGAGGTGATCTTTGATCTTTGAACTCACTTTGAATGGTCCGAACGTCTTCGACTCCTCGACGACCGCCGGAAAGTACTGCGCGCACTTCTCGTTGTCTTCTGAAAGTGAACGTTGGCTACTACATTCGTACCCCCATTTCACCGTACCACAAACAAACAATGGGCCCGTGGCTTACCACCATGAATTTCTGTATCCGCAGCCCCATGCATATCGACAGTATTCCACGCGAAAGTGGAGATCAAAGATCAAGCACCCCTTTCCCCGTAGACACACTTACCGCCCTCGAAGAATTGGCAGAGCATGAGGATGATGACCACCTTGTTCTGAATGACCATCCGCCAGAAGTCCTCGATCGTTTCGGCCAGTGGGCCCTGAAAAGATCAAAGATCAAAGATCAAACTACAATATGCTCAAGTTTGATCTTTGATCTCTCTACCTGGGTGCAGATCAGCCTGCTGCCGTCCGGATTCGTCACCCAATTCGCGTGTATGTAATCTTCGTCAGGCTGCAGAAATATTGGATACGGTATCGATCGGCTACAGTAACCCTGCTACCGTATTCACCTTGCGCCCAGTCAGCTTGACACGCGTGCCGTCGAGACAGAGCACATCCGCGTATCTGAACATTACCGTATCGTTACCGAATCCCCCGCGCTACCGCAACCTGACTACCGTCTCCTACAGTACCCCAGAACACCGTAATCCGACTACCGTAACCGAAACTACCGTATCCTACCGTACCGATTCTTCTCCTCGTTCTTGGCCGAGCAGATGGTCGTGCTCTTCGGGTCGGCATACTTCTTGATCTGCCGATTGAACTCCTCGCTGAGCGTCTTGCACGACTGAAGAAGCGGTTGGGTACGGTAGATTACGGTTGGTACGATGGTACGGTATGTTACGGTAGAGCTACTGTATTTTTGACATATTATTTAGATTCAGTTACAGTGTCCCTCACTAATTACGGAAGCTTTCTCGTAGATAGATACTGAGGGTTGGCAACGGTAGAACAATGATACTGTTTGACGCTGCAGGATTACGGTAGCACCCCTCACCAGCGTCAGCACTTTCTTCGACCAGGCGGCCTTGTTGGCGATCTCTGCGCTCTTCAGCGCCTTCTGATCCGACGTGCCCTGCGATGGTGGGTTACGGTAGATGATATGGTAGAGTGAGTGGGGTTGCGGAAAGATTACAGTAAATGGTAACAGATGCCACGAGATTCTGTGCGGTACTGTTCGTCTACGCTAAGGTTGCGAAAGTGTTACGATACATAACGGTAGCCATGAGTACAGTACTGTTGAGCTTGTTTGTAATGCTATGGTAGAACTAATGAAGTGCTATGACACGGTGACTGCTGTCACGCCATGCAGCACGGCACACTTTGGTTACGGTAGGTCCCTCCGTCGATATCGTTGATACCTTCGTCACGGTATTCTGGGTGCCGTCAGTCGCCGCCGAGGGCGATCCCCTGGGCGTGCCCTTCGTGCCCGGACTCGTCGATGCCTTGCGTCGCGTGCGCACCTTTCGCTGAAGTACGGTAGATTGGGGTTAGGATATCGATCAATTACTGTAGTTAGGCGTTGGGATACTGCAGTTTGTTGCTGGATATCGATGAATACGGTAGTTGAGGATACGGTAGGTTTACCTCGTTTGGCGCTTCGATTTTCGATCGATCCGCGCTCATCCCGCGAGCAGAGTAGGCGCTGACGAGCGACCTGGGGGTACGCTAGGGTTACGGTAGGAGCATCCAAGAGATCCTGGGGGTATCGGGGGATACTGGCGGAGCTCAAGGGTATCCAGGGGTTCCCGGGGCGCTCACCGAGGCGAGGAGGGACTGCTCGGAGCGAGGGAAGGACGACAGAATGAGGAGAGGAGGAGAGGAGGGAAAAGAGGGAGAGGGAATATGGAAATTGAAATAAATCTTCATTTGTAACGCATTCTAATTAAATTGTCTTATTGATTGATTTTCGAAGAAAATTGATTGCCTATTTATACATCTCCTGTAAAAAAATTGTGATTAGGAAGGGTTCAGGAAGGACGTGTGTGTTTCTCAATATTACCAGAAATAGTGCATTTCATGATCACCGGGAATATTCAGATAAGTTTCAATGATTTAATAAACATTATGTGCCGGGCATCTTTCAATTTTTTCTCGGTTGTGTTCATGTACATAAACAATATTAAATTCTCGTTCGATTGTGTCTTCCAAGAACAATTTTTACCTCTCGATTCGCTATACGTTTTACTGCTTGTTAGCAGTCAGGTAATGCGGAAGAAATCTTTAGCGCAAATATCTCAACAATTTGGGTCAATCGCGTCGGGGGTTACTGCTCTCGAGTTACTTTTTTCCTTATCCCACTACTCGACCTTCACGCTTGCTAGGCTAGCTGGATTACTTCCATTTCATTTCCCATTTTACAACCGTTGATCGAAGACAGCTATCAAGCACCAGCTTACACGGCAAGGTGTCAATTGGGCCATGGTCAGCATAGCGTGTCGAATGAAACGAAAACAGACATCATTGCTCTTCTTCCGAGTCAACTACACAATCCGGTTTGAATTCAGTTGAAGGCTCTCACAATCATTTTGCAATTCGTTTTATTGTCTGATCTTGAAATAAAAGTATCAGACTGAAAAATACATTAATAAATATTGTATTGTATTGTAGGAGAGGGGGGGGGGGGGG
>LS488203.1:0-13109 GCA_900490705.1 Pristionchus arcanus | reverse complement strand
GGGGGGGGGGGGGTGCGGCTAAAATTAACCCTCTTCACTGTAGAAAATATGGGTGCCTCTTTGTCTCCCTCGAGTAGTTTCCGTCACTTCCCAGTCAAGTGTGGCCATTACGCCAATCAAGACCTTGAACGCAAACGGTTGAAGGATGGTCTCTCATTTTTACATTCTATCTCGTTTTACTGAGTTGAGAGGAATAAGGCAGAATAAAGAGCCATTGCAGCTAAAGGGGGCAAATGAATTTAGTGGGCGAACACGCGCGCTAAAGGGCATTGAACGGTTGTTCGATTCCTGTGTAACAGTACTGCGGAGAACATTGACGATAATGCAGTTTGATGTGTGATCTTAAAAGGTCCAAGAAAATTTTTTTTTTGAAAAGGTCATCAAAATGGAGGGATTGAGATCAACCACGCGTTGGATAGTAAGTAGATAGTGCATGAATCATTCACGATTGTGAAGCAATTGTACTACAATCTATCTTCTTACTCGATGTGAGTTCTGAATGGCATTTTATTACGTAGATGTTCCCAAAACACTCCTGTATCACCATGACATCACCTTTTGTTCAAAAATCCAGTGAAAACTCACTGATATTACTGATAGTTTCCTGCAATTTTACTGTGGAGAATCAATACAAGTGCCCATCTTCTTCAAAGTTGATATACTCTCCTCTCATCGGTTCCATGCGATCATCCCACGCAAGCCAATGGTTCGATCGAGCGCATTCCCCATCTCGATAAGCAGAACTCCCTTATTCGCTAAAACTGCGTAAGCTACTCCGCATCACAACAACAACTCTTCTAACTGCAAGTGGGCAGTGACAATTAGAGACAAAGCGAAATTTAGAGGGTAAGAGTGCCCCATAGCCCTCGAAAAGCGAGAGATCATGGTAAATTGAGAGAGCCAGACAGAGCTCTTACTCTTTAGCTGAGAGACTTTTGGCCTTGACTACTCTAACTGATGAACGGGGCGAATTGGGAGAACAGAGAGAGAGGTACTCGAGATGGAATGTAGTAGCTGAAACAAGCCCTGCCCCAATTTAGAGTGCCCCAAATAGTTATGACGATAGTTTGTCGAGAAATAGCCTCTTCATTTCGCATAATCTCTTGCCGATCAGTGAGCGCGCAGTAAGAAAATAACTTCTCAACAAGCCAACCCTAGTTAGGAGCGTGTTGGTATGTAAACAAAACAACGTGTGAAATGGATGCAGTTTTATCATACACAGTTTGAAGATCGTTTTGACATGTTTGAGAGACAAAGTAAGACTGCGAAAGCTGTTGAGATTCGTAGATCTTCCTGAGGAATGGCACGGGTACCCGATTTAATATCCGGGGGCGGTGCGGGGAGGAGGGCAGTGGTCGCAAGATCCCTTGCCTCCGTTTCCTCCGTCGTTTCCGCGAGATCCGGGAGCTCCGTTCTGGCCGGGGGCTCCATCGCGTCCGGGCTCTCCAGGCTGGCCGGGCTGTCCGTCGCGGCCGGGGTTTCCGGGTCTTCCGTCGGGTCCAGCGGGTCCCTGGGGTCCGGGTCCTCCGGGAGCTCCGGGGCGACCAGCGGGCGAAGGCTGAGTGCGGACGTTTCCGTCACGTCCGGGGTTGCCGGGCTGTCCGTCGTTTCCGGGGGTTCCGTGCTGTCCAGCGGATCCGGGCTGTCCACGTCCTCCGGGTCTTCCGGCGGATCCAGCGTCTCCGGGGGCTCCGGGGGCTCCATCGGGTCCCTTGGGTCCGGGTGATCCGGGGGCTCCAGCGGGTCCAGCGGGGCAGTCGAAGCAGAAGTCGGAGGCAGAGGGCTGCTGGTGGTTGTCTCCAGCATCCTGTCCGGGGGAACCGGCCTGTCCGGGGTGTCCGTCGTTTCCGGGGGCTCCGTCCTGTCCGGGGGCTCCGGGAGGTCCGGCGGCTCCAACTCCGCAAGAGCAGCAGGTAGAGGCAACCTGTCTCTTCTCACGAGACATCTCGACGGATCTCAGGGAGTCGAGCTGCAAGCAAAACCATTAAGGTACTGTATCGGTACAGTTTCGACCAAGAGGGTACTACCGTATCCTATGGAATCGTGATGGGACTCACTCTGGAGAACTCTCCCTTGAGGGAGTCGGCGCGGGTGCGGCAGTACTGGAGGTCGTCCTGGAGGGTGGACTGGACGTTCTGAAAAGAGTACGGATGAGAAAAGTCAGTTGCTGATAGACCAAAGTGGATTACGGTAGTCGTGTTGGCATACCTGCATGTACATGCAGAGCATGGGAACGGCAACGATGGCCGTGAGAGTGGCGACGGTGGAGACAGCCACTCCGAAGAAGGCGAACTTCTTCACCGACTCGACCTCTGCGTCGTACTTGGACATGGCTATACCTGCAGGAATTATCGATTTCAGAGGGCGGTTTGGGGTGCTGTAGGGATACGGTAGCTGGGGTATTGAATGGATACGGCAGGTATTGATACTGTAGATACACTATTGATAATCTAGGTGGGAAGAAGTAAGAGAAGTAAGTACTGATGATGAGGTACGGGAACTAGTGGTACGATGCTAAGTAAGAAAAGACAGTACTAGACAGTAATGGAACAGTAGAGGCTGATGCTAATCGGAGCGGCTAACAGCCCTTTTATAGTGGCACACGAAAAATCGTAGTGGCCGTTTTTCGGACATAGTGTTCTCACAAGTAAGTAACTGGTTAAAGAGCACGGCTTCTCGAGAGGATCAGACGGTTAGAGAAGGGGATGGACTGAAGGAGAAGGAGAAACGAAAAGGGCGGGGCGATCTCGAAGGGAAGCGATGGGGCGCTTCTCCTCATTTCACGTGGTCTCTCGCTTTTTCTGACTGGAGAGGGGTCAGGTGAATGGAGAGAACAGGAGCAAATTCCTTCGTGTTGGCCTTCATGAAGTTATCCGATCCGGCGCAGAGTATTGAGAGTAAGCACGTTGACAGGGGTGAATATTGCGTGAGGAAGAGCCTTCTATTCCGAGTTCGGAATCTCTCACTCATTTTTTGTGCTTCATCAGCAGGATATTTTTAAAAATGATGAGGCGCTATAATTTTTCCATTTTAGACATTCGAAAAATTCAATATTCTTCTAGGCCAAACATGTCAATGTGTTCAATAAATGTTATAATCTCCCATTTGCTCTGACTGGCGAAGGGAGAGGTGAAGATCAGGCGCAAATTCCTCCGTGATGGCCTTCATGAAGTTATCCGATCCGGCTCAGAGTAATGAGAGTAAGAACACGTCGACAATGGACGATGATATATATTACGTGAGAATGGGGCAAATGGTATTCTGAATATGCTTCACGAGCACGTCATAGGTAGGAATGGATCTCATCTTTGATTTGAAAGTGGGTACCTTCATCAAAAATATTATTCCACTACCGACCTTCCTTCTGCAATTGTGCTCTATCTGATAGTTAATTAAAATTGAATAATTGAAGAAGTTTGCCATGTTCGGACTTGCTGCCCACCATTTTCCACACGCACAAGAGAAAAGTTCTTCAACAAGTCCACACAGTCTACTTTTTCTAATGCATAAATAGACAAAAGTTTAAAACATTGCTCGTAACAAAAATCGAAAAATACGTACGCTGAAATATCTAGATGCGTCGCGATGATCTGAGCGTAATCATTTCAGTATTTTTAAGACCTACTTAAAAAATCAAAAATTTCTTTATCACACATTTAGAGCACGGTTCAGCTTCATCATTGCACTCTTTACACACCCTTGTTTCATTCGTCCCCGCCTCGACCGGGTTGTGACCAGATCGCACGTTCACAAATGCATTACAGTTTATTGAAGCACCCTCTCTCCGTCTCTCCATTTCGTATGCTCTCTCGCCCAGTCTGACTGTCGATTGAGAGACTGCGCAATACGCACTCTGTTCATTTCATATACTCCCTCGACTGGTAGAATGGCGAGAGAGTGTGCGAACTGAAGAGAGTGCTGTCGAGAGATGGAAGCTGTTACAGTTCAGTGGAAGGGCGTTCACTGACCCAAGTTTAGCACTCGTGAAATTTCGAGAATGAGCCGAGCTTAGAAGATCAAGATCATTTGGGAAAGTGATAGAACCAACGCAATCATCGAGACAAAAATTTAAAGGCACCCAAGAGACACCAGATTACTCCAACAAGAAGTGGACTGAATTTCCCTGTCTGTGAGTTCGGAAGACCATGAAACTAATTCACCATGAAAACACAGAGGTGAGAAGCATTCACGTGCAGTTTGCACTACTTCGTCGTCAAAATATAGAGTATTCGTGTACATTTGTGTCTGTTTTTCACTAATGAGAGTCAACGCCATTTCGATTTTGCTGGTTCTCTTCGCTTCGATCGGTAGAAAGTTTTCTAATGACACATCTCTAAGCTGTAAAAGGAGATTTTCAGTGGAACGTTGAGAAGAAATGGGACAAGTACAGTTCACTGTTTTTAGTTGCACGGACGAAATTGACAGTTTTGAGATACGATACAAATATGATTGAAAATATACCACACATTTCGAGGCAAAAAGGAGGGGCAAAATTGACTAGATTCGAATTTTCAAGTGTCTCTCTCCCTGGATGCATTTTATTTTCTGGTAGATACAAAAGAGTTGAAAAAATATTACAATTCAATTTATTGTTCAACGTCTAAAACCCCATTGAATGAAGCACTTCCGATCAAGGCGCCTTTTTCATGAGTAGTGATAAACTGCATACTCATTACACCGTCAGTTCCCTCCAGCGGGGGTATAAAAGGGCGCCCGGCCGAGTTGGGGACACATTCACTGCTCTGTTCACTGCCTTTAGGCAGCAGCAGCCTTTGTCTCCTATCGACAACTGAGTTTTCGTCATTGACCTACCTACCTGGCCATTCTTACTTATTTCTTGGAAACCGTGCCTATACTATTTTGCTACCTAGCCGACTCGTTTACTTACCACTTGGCTACCGTGTCAATTCTATTTTACTTATCTGTTTGTATCGTATCCTATCAGTTATCGTACCCTCACCGTTAGCGTATTCCATCATAATTTTCCTTAACGTTCCAGGTAGAACCATGTCCAAGTACGACGCAGAGGTCGAGTCGGTGAAGAAGTTCGCCTTCTTCGGAGTGGCTGTCTCCACCATTGCCACTCTCACGGCAATCATCGCCGTTCCCATGCTCTGCATGTACATGCAGGTACGGTACAAATCGACTACCGTAACCTTAGCACTACTGATCGATGACTGACTTTCCTAATCAATAATCTTTGCAGAACGTGCAGTCGTCGATCCAGGACGATCTCTCTTACTGCCAGACCCGCGCCGATTCCCTCAAGGGAGAGTTCGTCAGAGTGAGTATTGCAATGATTATATGCAATGATTTCCATCTGCATTGGGCATCATTAAAATAATCCATTCCAGCTCGACTCCCTGAGATCCGCCCAGATGTCTCGTGAAAAGAGACAGGTCGCCTCTACCTGCTGCTCTTGCGGAGTTGGAGCCGCCGGACCTCCCGGAGCCCCCGGACAGGACGGAGCCCCCGGAAACGACGGACAGCCCGGACAGGCTGGATCTCCCGGACAGGACGCTGGAGACAACCACCAGCAGCCCTCTGCCTCCGACTTCTGCTTCGACTGCCCCGCTGGTCCCGATGGAGCTCCTGGAGCCCCCGGACCCAAGGGACCCGACGGACAGCCTGGTGCCGATGGAGATGCTGGAGCCGCTGGCAGACCCGGATCTCGTGGACAGCCCGGTCGCGATGGACAGCCCGGAGCTCCCGGAAACGACGGACAGCCCGGAAACCCTGGACGTGACGGAAACGTTCGCACTCAGCCTTCTCCCGCTGGACAGCCCGGAGCTCCTGGAGGACCCGGACCCCAGGGACCCGCTGGACCCGACGGACGCCCCGGAAACCCCGGCCGCGACGGACAGCCCGGCCAGCCTGGAGAGCCCGGACAGGACGGACAGCCCGGTCAGGATGGAGCTCCCGGATCTCGCGGAAACGACGGAGGAAACGGAGGCAAGGGATCTTGCGACCACTGCCCTCCTCCCCGCACCGCCCCCGGATATTAAACAACGATCTCGAATTTCCATACAATGGATCTCTTCTAGTTCCTTCTGTACGAATAAACAATATATTTCATTCGTTTTTGTGGAATATGAAACAAATTAAACAAACAAATTTAACACATTAAACAAAGGATGGCTTGTTGAAGGATGGAAATACATCGGTGAAGGGGCATTTTACAAAGCTATAGCAGCGTATCAAAGTCAATACACGATATAAGATTTCGAATAACTGAATCATCACTCTGTTACCAACATTAAAGCGAACCTTTTTGTGGCCTTTCTTCTTGAGATAGCTTCAATGTATCGTACCACATCAGTACCGTATTCACCACATCAGTACCGTATTGTACCACGGTCAGACCACTTCGGGTTGGGGCAAAATTGTCAGTAACGGAAAGTGTGTGTGTGTGGAATGTGTACCGTACTGAAGCGAAAGCAGTTCGCCATTCATTCTTCATTAAACCGCATTTTCTCTTTCTGAACAATCATTTTTCATTCCTTGTGAATCTGTTCAGCATTTTTCAATTCGTGAAAATATATTGGACATTATCCTAGAATAATTATTGCTCATACTTGAACAATGTTCATGCTAGATATATCAACTTTATCACCCGAAATTATCGCTTACTGGATACTTCAAGATGAAGATCTTGTTCGTAACACCAGAAATGGGCTCACTTCGTCAACGTTCATTAAACTTTGCTAAACATTCAGAATGTAATTTTACTTGCTTCTACTGGTTTTTATACTTGTTTTAGTGCCGTAATATATTGCGTGAAAAAAGAAGAATACTAGTGACCTTTGCTGACAAGTGGAATATACACTTCTTATTCCCTATTTCGATTACGACGAGCAGGTGAAAAAATATTTCAGATGAAAGCAGCGACCTAAACATCTCTTGCAACTCGAAGGAGATCCTTTTCCACATACATCTACCTCGTCCATGTTGGTATTTGCGCGCCTAGGTTTCAGGCAAATTGAGACAATTTTCAATTATACCTCTAATAGACGCAACACTGCAAAAGCCCCTTTTACCGTTTCAGAACCGGGGACATGGACCCGTGGTTGAAACACGAGGTGACGGATAGCGACAAGTGGTGGTGGACTTGCATCGCGTCTACTTCTGCTAAAGGATATTGCCAAGTTCCCAAGCGACAGCAAGCGGGTTTTGTTGTCGTTCGCTACACGATGACGGTCATCTTTTCGTATCTATACAAATTTCCGAAAAACATTAAAGCAATATTCAAATATTAACCTGCACGGCTGTTTTTAGCGCACATGGCGGATTATTATATCTTTGAAACTGTTTAATACTGTGCGATATGAAGACGAAATGTTGTGCGTCTTTTGAAACGGCAATAATTAAAGATGGAAGAAATATTTTGCATTCTGGGACACTTAATTATTGACATCTTTAAGTGTGTATGCATCGTAATCACGTCTTTGAGCGCATATATTGTTGTTCGTTCGCGATCGGTCACCCGTACTTACAGTACAATGCTATTGCTCTCCCTGGTACGTACAAAAAGTTTCATCATACCGTACTAACTCCGATGATAACATCGCACGAAATGAAAAGCGAAATTTGTTTAGTCCATGTTATTCTGTAGAACACCTTGAGAATTTTTCGACCTACTACCTAGTTCGCGGATGCCTCCTATCTGAGACAAGGAACTGAAATGCTCCGCGATGCAAATCAATTAAGACTGTCTGGATGCTGGTAGACGTTATCGTACAATGGCTGAACGATCCATTCTTTATTTTTCCCGTTATGTGTGTGTACAGACGCTCGCAGCCGGCAAGCACGCAGCTCACATCAACCATGGGCTTTGTTAGTATTTGTTTTATTGTACGGTCTGTTGTTGCTGCTATCTTTATCGATAATATTAAAAGTTCGAGATTATGATTCTGATCGCAATTTACATTACCTTTTCCAGGCGATTGTACAATCCATCGTAATGTTAGGTGTGTTGATGTACTTTTCGCTCTTCATATATCGACATCAGGTTTGAAATATTTTGAAAGAATGGGAAACATAGAAGGAATCAATTTTTTTTCGATGGAAAATGCAGAATGCAGTTCACGATATTCTGCGCTTGCGCGGAAGTGCGTCAACGAAAACTGAACATTCAATTTTTAACAGCATTCAAATTTTACTTGCGTTTTTCACATATCAACAAATACGCCAATGACCCAAAATATTTTATCATAGATAATCACACCTCCCGGATCGAATTTCAAATTTTCCGCACGTACACGAATATTTTTCTTGTCATCGATACTAATTCCGTATGCAGGCATCGGAACTTTATTTTATGTGAGTCCTGGGTAGCACTTCGAAGCTCTGTCAAAACAAGAAAATCAACATTTACAGTCAACATTTTTGTTTGAAACACTTTTTTTCAGACCGAATGTGCGCCAATCGCCAAGCATCTGCCAAATGTGCATTAAAAATCAAATAAGCCCGTTTCAATTGCTAATTTCTGTCATTTCCAGTATCAATCGGATGATTGGGATGCAATTGATCGGGAGCGAATTGATTTCTTCCCCGTTCGTGTGATATATTACGCATTGCTCATATTCGACGGCCTTTTCGCCTGTCTCTTCATATTCATGGCTAGTTGTTTTTTTAAATACCCAATAGTTCACAATTATTTCAGGTAGCTCACCATACTTTCGCACAAATAAGGCACGCCATAACTCTCAGTCCAACAATGCAACGTTTGCATCGTGTACTCACAAAATCGCTCATATTCCAAGTTAGTCACTAAAAAAATCCGTGCAAAAATATAACTGACTGCACATGACTATATTTTTGTTATTTTCAGGCCCTTACACCGATTTTTTTCATAATTATTCCTGTAGGAATCGTGACAATAGCGCAGTACGAATCTACATTTTCACGTTTTCGACCGACCGCTACAAGTACCAAATGGCGTAAGTGCTTATTTCGGCTACCGTAGCTTTGTGCAACAATGCAGAGGAAAAATGTGGGGGGGGGAGGGGTGGATGGAAACCGAATTTCTATTATGGTTTACCCAGTGTTAGGGTTCACTTGCCTTTTCGCTCGTTGTATGCTCGTCCTTGGCAAGCGGAAAAGTAGGTAGAACTTGGGTCAATGATGAGACGCAAACATTTTTTTGAGATCGTATGTGGCTATTGATACTTATAATACTGCGGTTTCAGATTAGTCACATTCATTTTTCACTTTCTCCTCCTTGAAGTAATTCGCTAATGTTTATTACCAGCTGTGCTCCCTTTTGATATCGCTCTTGTCGTCTTCGCTTGCCATGGAACGGTGCACTCCATTGTCCTGATCGGATCAACTCCTGCATTTCGAGCAAAGCTTCTTCAAGTTTGTATTTTCTCCATTCACTTATAAAATCACTGCTGGGGATGTCCCGGCCATTTCGAACATTCGAGAAACCGCTGGATCTACTTTCTTACTGTAGGGTTACTGTAGTTTTTTTGGGTTACCGTAGAGTTATTTTACACAGTCCAATGCGCTATTGAGTTGCGGAATGAGTCGATTTTGATAACCATCTTTCGGACGTTCCTTAGCCTATCGATCAACCCAAATAAAATAAAATAGTAACTAAGAAAAGCAATCGTTCGTTGCAGATGATCGCCTGTCTTATGCCACGACGGATCGCCCCTCAACAACAACAACAAGCCTTCGCTGGCCAGTCCGCCTATGTGTCTTTCACCGGCACTTCCTCTGCAGCTCCCGCTCCCTCAGAGATGCTTGTCAGAGATTCTTAGGGAATGTCTGGATCGATCTTTTATCACTTAGCAATGATGCCATCATTGATTGTACAATGCGCACAGATAATGAAGAAAATATAATTGCGAACAGTCGTGTGTTCCATATTTCATATATTTTATGTTAGCTTAAATTACATATGGTGTGCTTATTAAAGTCTCTTCGTTTCGCATACTCTCTCGACCGGACGAGTGGTGAGAGAGTATGCGATATGACGAGACGACGTTCTCATTAAATAATTGAATAATTTCCGTAGATCATAGAGCTGCTAAGAATATCAACATCGTAATAATCACAAAATTGTGATTTACGATAATGCAGCTCGAATTTTGTTTCTGAATATGGGGTTACTCTATTATTGCGATGGGGTACTCTATTATTTAAAAACCTTTTCGCTGACACTGTCCAAATTGCAATAATTAGAATTGCACAGGTAGTATTCGAGTAGAAGGAATTGGTGGAATCTAAAACTCTGAAATAATATAGTTAATTATACTCCTTAATTTAATTAATAATAAAAAAGTACATCAATTCTCCGGTCGTCTAGAAATTCGAATTGCGAATTTCCTTCAGTCCACAGCGTGTCAAAGATATAATCAAAACAACCCCTCGTGGTGGTTCCATTGAAATTGTTGACATAACATGATTGCCCGTTGCATACATAACTGCTATCAAACTTCTGGAAATGAGATTGTTGCGGATGAAACAAAGATGGGGCTTGCATTGGGGTGTCTCAGGACACTTATAAGATTTCTATAAGACTTATAAGATTATTTAATAAGACTTATAAAAGATATATATATATAAGATTTAAAATTTCGGAAAATGCTAATTCGTCATTGTTTGGTTCAAATCTATTTTGAACACCTGCTATTGAAATCTTTAGAAACAGTCAAATAGATTGGAAGTCACATATCTATCAGAGAACTCTATTTTTAAAATTAAAACAGTCGAATTATTTTCATTAAGATAAATTTTCTGAGACGTATTTAATGTGTAGCAGGAAACAACATAGAAAAACGCAAGCAATCCCACATCATCAGTGTGCGTGTAGCAAGAGATTAATTCGTACGATCTTGTGTAATTCAATCCAACATTGTAATGTTCAGCACATTTCTGAATTATATATATTTTTTTTTAAAGGAAGATTTTTAAGCTAACTTTATTCGTGCACACAGCCAAGTGCGAAATTTTTGGCACAACTACATCGCTCTTATTGGTGTACAGATCAATGTTCGAGGTTTGATCAATGAAAATTGCATTGGGATAGAGGCTGAATATTTGATTATGTTATATCCCCAAATAGACTCAACTAATAGAAACTTGTTGGCTGGTCCAAATAGCGGCAAGTTTCCCTGTAACTAGCTATGCATGTTGTTCTGTATTTTAATCAACCTGGACGAATCATTAGTGAATAAGCATGATGGACTATCGCACTGTGTCGTGTTCTGAAAGTTTGGTATTTGCAGTTTGCACTAATCGTTCACAATGAATTATCCATCATTATGCTCCACCTGATTGACGCAGTCGATTTCCAGTCCGAATAATACTCCAGCGGATTGAGCACTACTGCTGTTGTGCTTATCAGAGTTGCAACCATCTGTTCTGTGAAGTGTCTATGGTAACTTTCTTTGGTTGTACCAAAAAAGAAAGCAGTAGTTCTTACTTGCAAATGCAGAAAGTTCTCAAAGGGGAGTTTCCATAGCATCCGAGTCCCATTAGGACATTGGTAATGCAGCTCTGAAACTAACACTCGAATAAAAACGACAAAACAAGGAAAAGGTGCTCATTAGATGAAAGCATTTCGAACCTGAACTTGAAGTTTGCCGGAAACGTAGACTATAGCACAAAGGTCGCCTGTGCAGAAGGATGGTGAGCTAAATATCCCAACTATGAAAGTAAATAAAAAAACATGATGACAATTCGGCAAGCGCTACTCTCATTTCAAGAGATCACTCAGACGTCAGACGAGGGAGCTTGCAAATCAATGAAAGGCAGATTTATCAGAATGAGCATTCACCTCTCATTCATGCCAGGATAAGACTGATGACATTGAATGGAAGCTATTATTGGAAGGTAATTGATCGCTGTAACGAGAATACGCAGCAGACGAGTATTCATTTCTGGTGAGATATCAAATTCCCTTTTCTACATCGGCAGTTGCACCTGCCGGCGACTTCGACGAGCAGGTGTAATGAAAAATTTCTTATCATTGCTTTCGATAGAATCTACTAGAATAAAATAACTGCTTTATAAAAGTATACTTAATAGTAAAAGTAAAAGTAAAGTAAAGTGGTGCAGTGGTCTATGGCGCCCTCCCATTCCATTCCACTCGGGTTCGATTCCCGGCCGCGACACCGCTCCCCGCCCCACCAAGGCGCCCGCAAGGGAAATTGGGAGTGACTAGATCACGCGGTAAAGTAGGTCCGAAGAATAGATTGGGCCCTACGGACTGAATTGGCCTTTAAAATAGTCACTGGCCTAGCAGTGGGCTCCCGCAGGACGAAAGTGCCTTGAGTACGGGGTGAACCTTTACCTTTACTTAATAGTATATGAAAAATCTACGCGCATTGAAAAAAAAGAAAAACGCATTCTATGGCACAACACATCACGACATTACAACACGCAGCTTAGTCTCGCAACATGCAACGGTTCTCACGGGTTAGACCCCAGTTGCAGCGCTGACTCTGGGTAGTCAACAACGCGTTGCGCGTTAGTAACCGACTCAGTAGTTTACATTATATAATACTTGTTTTGTGATTGTGAAACTTAAAAAAAAATCTCTTGTAATAAAAATGTTTGACAGAAGATAAGAAAAATAATTATAGTGTCGAATCGAAAAAGATTGCATGAATAACCACGTCTCGGTTTCTATGCACTTTTCTACTAGTTAAAAAAAACAGGACGGACAGCCCGGTCAGGATGGAGCTCCCGGATCTCGCGGAAACGACGGAGAAAACGGTGGCAAGGGATCTTGCGACCACTGCCCTCCTCCCCGCACCGCCCCCGGATATTAATCAACGATCTCGTATTTCCATACAATGGATCTCTTCTAGTTCTTTCTGTACGAATAAACAATTATATTTCATTGGCATTGCGCATCATCCTCGGTCAGTGAAGTATCGCCAATTTGGCACATCAAGAACAGGGTCCACGAAAGGTGAAATTAGATATGAAATATACAATACATGTGGCCTTGTATATAGATATATAAAAAGGTACTGGTCTACATTTTAATGTATAAGATTTTTTTAGAAACAATGGAACACAGTTATCGAGTTGATTGGAGCGCAATATGATCATCGGCAGCGAGCCTGGAGCAGCATATCACACCGAATTAAACC
>LS488200.1:75192-119922 GCA_900490705.1 Pristionchus arcanus | reverse complement strand
AACGAAAAATAATCATGACATTTCAATATAACCACGAGATAGAGCTCGAAATTCTGTTCGAACGCGCGAGATTTCACTCAATTTTGACGCGTTTCTGAAGAGAAAAACTCGAAAAACGCGTTTTAGGGCCAAATGAGGGGGTGCCCCCCTGGAGCGAAAATGGGACATATTGCGAAATCGACCATATCAGGTTGTTCGGCATCGAAAATAACCCCTAGGGCCAACTTTTGAGCACTCTCGATTTTTTACCTGTTCCCGACTTCCGTTGAGGCTTGTTGATCCTAACGCAAACCGCCTCATATTCATAAATGTCTTTTTAGATAGTTCCAAATTAATTCGCAATTCTTCGCTCAATTCGTAGGTTGCAACCGAGAGTAGGCTTGTTGACCACTTCAATCGAGCACTCTGAAATAACATTAGTCCTTTTCTCTGGTTCCCCCATCAACTGGAAATCCATTACCTCATCCACTGGTTTGGATGCACCCTAGCCAGTGGATCAGGCAATGGGGTTCCAGTGGATGGGATAAACCAGAATTAATATCTCTTGCGTCATTTACACTATTTCTACATTTTGATGCGACATAATTGACGTGATCCTATTTTTTTCACAAACTCGCCTTGATCATGCAGCTTGTGATGTGTGTGGAAGGAGAATTTGCGCAGAGCCCAAGAAACGATCGTCTTTATTTCGTGCAAAGCGAATTTTTGGCCTGAAAAGGACCCATTCAAAGCCAAAAATAATTTCTTGTGGAATTTGTAGGTTTGAATCTCACCCAGACAATTCCTCGCTCCGGCCGAGAACGGGATGTACTCGAATGGGCTCCGTTTCGCAATGTTTTCGGAAAGGAATCGGTCAGGATCGAACTTGGATGGCTCGGGGTAGATCTAAATTGGATTTTTGAAAAAATAAAAATTATTTAATATATTTACATCTGGATTGTGATGCACGAGATGGCCAGCGATGAAAATCTCGGAGCCCTTGGGCAGAAGGTACTTGCCCATCTATAATAAATTAATAATAATATTTGGTTATCAGCCTGAAATGAAAATATACTTTTGAAATCTGTAGAAAAAATTACCTGGAAGTCAGCCTGAAGCTCCCTTTCGACCACAGGAACTGGAGTGAACATGCGCATCGCTTCCTTGATGAATCTGTATTTGCGATATAACAGCTGGCCTTACCCGTGGCTACTTTAACTTTTTAACTTTATAATCGATATAAGAAACATATTGAGGAATACTTCACTCATTTCTATTACCTCTCCGTGAACTTCATCTCATTCATATCGTCATGTGTGCCGCTCGGGTGACGATCGAGTGAGGTATAAAGAGACAGCGGCTCGTATTTCGAGCTTTAAAATCTAATAAAGCAATAACGACCTCACCTCTCCGTGAACTTCATCTCATTCATGTCCTCATGAGTACATTCCCTTTCCGAATCGTCCCCGAAGATATCTCTGATCTCCTGCAAGAAATATTCAATACAGTTTTTTTTCTAAATTTAGAACCTCATAACATTTCTGCTGCAGGTCCGGTTGCGTGGCGAGCGCCCAGAAGGTCCATGTCAGGGTTGTAGAAGTTGAATCGTGACCTAGCAAGTGGCACGTTATTTCTTTATTACATTTCAGAGCTCGAAATACGAGCCGCTGTCTCTTTATTATTCAAACTCTTTCTTCACCCGAGCGGGCTAGAGAGAGTGTGAATGAAGTGACCGCTCTCAACTTTTAAGGCCTGTCTGATACTAGATTCGGTCGGACAATCCAGCAGCGTTTTGGCTCGAAAATGTTTTTAATATGTTTTTTAGCCGGAATACCTCCAAAGATGGCAGAGTTCAGCTCGAGATGCACTTCTTCAATCGACCAATCTCCCTTTTCGTACTGAGCGATGAAATGATCGATCAATGGTCTCTTTTCCGCATTCAAATCCACTTCACCCGCCTTCACACGACGCATGCGATTGTCCAGAACCTGGAGTACAGATCACTGATTAATTATTTATAGGTTAAGGTCATTCCGTTAATCAAGGCACTTGCGTCCAGCGGGAGATCACTGCTAGGTCAGTGATAATGAGGCCAATTCAGTCCGGAGGGCCTAATCTCCATAGAAAGGTCATAGAAACGAGAGACAATGGTCAAACGAGTGAGCCAGAACATTCTTCCAAAAATCACCCCGAAAATCTGATTTAGATGATATTATTGCTTTACCTCCCTAGTAAGCTCGTTCATGATGTCCAGAGCCTCCTTGTAGTCTCGATGGTAGAAGATATACCTGCAATTATTTTCAAAATTTATAATAAAAAAAGTATATGAGGCCGTTCGCGATAGAATCGAACAAAGGCTGGCACAGCTAAAAAAATTCAACCCTCTGAAACTTATCGATCGGAAGCTCCCTCACGAGAGAGGCGAGAGAGCATGGGAAATCGAGAGAGCGCAGAGGGGCAGAGAGTGAAGGGAAGAGACCAAGGTAGAGAGACTCGGGTAGATCAGAAGATCGGAAGTCAGCAAGGGGAAGGATGGCAACATTTGCTTACAAGCCCGTTCACTATAATTTGAATATCTCAAAAGTTGGATGATGGATTTTGACTTTCAAAACAGATTTGGAATCCTCGCGACATGCCGGTCCGATCTACCCTACTCTCCACTTGTGCACTGTAGTTTGCGGAAAGTTCCATTTTACAAAATAAATAATAAAAATAATAAAAAATGAAATGCTTCGTCGTGATCGCCGCAAAATTCAGACCCTTGGGCCATACTCACGTAAATTTAGCTTGATCAGGAACCCAAATAAATGCCAAAAATCGATTTTGACGTGACGTCGTCTGGAGTCAACGACGCATCGGTGGTCAAAATGAAAATGTCCATCGTCATCAGCACTCTCCAAAACCCCAAAACGTTAAGTTTCAGAGGGTTTAAATTTTTGAGCTGTGCCAGACTCATTCGGATTTGTCCGATTCTTACGCAAACGGCCTCATATAAATATGGCACTCACCACACCCAAGTAATCCACATCTGCGGTTCGTTGATGTATCGCTGTTCATAATGCGTGAACTTGTCAACTGATCTCGTGTAGGGGTGCTCGGGATTGCGTTGCACACCAAAATCGAATCCGAGCGAGGAATCTATAATTTTTTTTAAATTTGAATAAAGTAAGAAAGGGACTCACCGCAAATGTTATCGAGCGCGACACGCTTGAGCATTAGATACATGTCTACCTGAAAAAAAATCTCATTTTCGTCTGCTTTTTTGTAAAAAAATGACGAGAATTATTTTTAAAAAAATGGACTCAATAGTAGCGATCAACGCACTGTTTCTCCCACATGCTCAGCAAGGATCTCAGTCATGATTCGCGAGTGTTTGTTGAACGTGTCCATGTAACCTATAAAGGTTTTGTATTTTATTTAATTTTTAATTATATTAAATACTAACCCTCAAGCATGGCTCTATTATGGAACAGTGGAGTGTAGGACTTCCTGCGGTCCTTCCATGGCTGACCGACTCTAAAATAAATAAATTCACAGTATGTAACATGCAGGCGTTATCAAATGGTGCACCAGACTGTGTAAATTTAGTCTCCAGATAACATGTAGAATATTTTGACCATGATTAGTTTCGTGATTGTCTACTGATAAGAATGAATCGATTTTTGCACCGATCAAATCGGTTGAATCGTTGATTACAAAGGCACTAACAGATGATATCAAACATGTTCGATGCACGATAATAGTATGTTAAAGAGCTCACGCAAACACAATTCCGTTTCCGAGCCATGGTCGAAGGAATTCGTAATCTTTGCCCTTCATCAGTTCTTCGTTCGACTCACAGATTAGCTGAATTGGCATCGGGTCAGAACATAGTCATCATTGGCAACTATTCGAAGTAAAAATACCAGCATGAATACACAAAAACGTACTTTCAGCATCTCCCCATTAATTGGGAAGGTGATGTTTCTTCCCAGTGTTGTCGTAGTGAAGATTCCCTCTCCCTGCAGACGAGCCTTCTCCGCTTCTCGAGCCCAGAATTTTAATGGCACTGCAAATGTACGGTTATTTGGATAGCTGTTTCATGAATTATGACGAATTGTACCTGTTGAATCTCCAGCGAGGTCCTTTATCGAGCCAATGAACGGAATGCCCTTGGGTCCTGAACAAAGATATATAGGCACTTCTCTGTTTTTTTTGGTCCAGCCATTTCTCGCAGTGTATCCCCTCCCTACAATTTTCATGCCCCACCCCTTACACATACGGAGCTGTTGTTGCCTGGGCCAAAAAACAGAGAAGTTCCGATATTTAAAAGTAAATAATGGTTCATTCATCAAAAATTTTGACTTACCTGGCAGTTTTTGCATGTATGGATACTGGTACATGAAGTTGGCAATACCCCTCAACAGCCATGGTAGATAGTAGAATGCAGCTGCCAAGGAAACGAGGACCACTGCAGCGAGCATTCTGAAATAAATTTACATTTTAATTTTAAAAAAGTCACCATGAAATTATTGGAAATAGAAACAGGCGGGATCTTGTTGATCGGCTTCCTCGCCACTTCTTTTATAGATAGTCTTCCCCGCCTCGACTCGTCAGACGGTGTAGCTACATTTCATATTATCACAATATCAAGCAAGGGAACAACTCTTTATTCCCTAACGGGCTCAAAGGAGCCGTTTGCTGTGTGAGAAAAGTTTCAACTGACGATAAATTGGTGACAAAATGCAACAAGAGACCAACTGGTCACACAACTCGACAGACATGCGAATTTTATGATCAATTTTTATCGTTTTCACTGTGGAGTGTGAGGTGCATAGATAAGCGAGCATAGATGATCTTGAACTTTTCAGAAATACAGGGCACAATGCGTTCTCAATAACTGCCAAATCCCGCTTTCCACATATAGTTGCCTACTCCACCCGAGAAGAAAGGAAATACAAATATAATGTAGATGCAAAGCAGAATAAGTGTTAGAAGTCTGTAGGGGATGAAGGCCCACGAGAATCGAATGCTGAAATTATGTTCATTTTTGGCTGATTTATGGAATAATATCAGAGACGAGTTATCTCACTTGTTCCTTCTGATTGATGTTGTTCCCGGAGGTGATAACTCACTACACTTGGGCACTTTGTCACTTTGATGCTTGTAGCGATCAAGGATCCTGCAAGAGAAAACAAGACTCGTGCACAAAACTTCACAAATTTTTGTAATAAACATCGAGAAGTTTCCAACAAATCTTACCTGACTTTCGGCTGCTCTTTATATGATAAAGCCGACAAGTCGGTGTGGACTTTCATCTGTTTCCTTCAATTGAAAAATTATAAATGAAATTGTTAAAGTTCTTTGTCTAAAAATGACAAAAACGTACGAAATAGATCCATCTAATACGCAGTTCTTCCCTATTTTAGTCGTCGCCTTTACACAGAATGGGCATTGGAATGGTGGTGGGAACTGAGAAGTGCTAGATTTTTCATCAAGGCATTTTAACGACATTTTAATGTGTGGGTTAATGTTAATGTACTCTGGCAAGTATATTTTCGATGCGATTCACTGGTAAAAGAGTGCTCAAAACAGCAAGTATTCAGCCTCACCCTCTCATCCCGATCATCTTTCGCGTTCCCGATACAGTCCTCGCAGTAGTTGTGACCGCACCAGAGGACGAGGGGTATTGTGCGAAATGGCTAAAGGTATGTTGTCATTGCTAACGGTGTAAAATTGAGACTAGCGCCATTCGGGAGCAAATAATAGAACACTTACAGTAGAGCATAGTGGACAATACATCATCGACATGCTACCCGTTCCCTGACAATTATTCAAATATTATTTATCTCTTGAAATTCAATGACTTGCCTCGTTAATGTTTCTTGCAACATGAGAAATCACCATGCTGATCTGATGAAGCGATACGATCAATGCACTGGGAAAATACAATTGAACGTACTAGATTTGCATTGAAAACAATAGATGAATTGCTAAAGCATTTCCAGAGGGCAATTATACGCTAGAAGGACTCACGAAAACTCCTCTATCTGTTTGCTTTGCCATTGCTCAATCTTGGAAAGTCTGGGGGCAGTATGTGTGCGAACAATCATTGTCCCATTGTCCTATCTCAACCAACCTAATTTGATATTAGTGCATGCGCAGGTTGCGCGGATACGTGCCTCTTATTCCCCTCCCCGCTTCTCATATTTCCAGCCAAAAATGCGCAAGGGTCTATACCTATTGTTTGCGAAGAAGATGCGGAGGAAAGGAGTTGGTGGCCTCAAATTTGATGAGTTGCCACTCAATCAGCCATTTCTCTCGCCTTCTTCACATGCCTCCGTATCCATGCAAGATCGATGGAGTCCAAATGCTTTGCTTGCGAATGGAAACACTCGTGGCGAGGAACAAGAATGCGCTGAGGCATTGTGATTGGGGTAGGTGTCATGTTTTCACGCAGTTCTTCGACCTGTAAGACCCTATAGTTCACACCTCTTCTTCTTGGAGTTTTCGAAGAAAAAAGAGGCTAAGAAGTGCTAGCTTTTAACTTTGAGACTCCCACCAATTACAGTTTCACACGTCAAAATCGAGCGCGGTGAGGTCAGCCACTCCAGTTACATGTACGATATTCGACTGTTCATCGAGCATATCGAAGTGTTCAAGGTAAACACAAAAAAATCTTCCATTCATACCCTTTCGCTTACAAATTCTGTAAAAACGCGAAGACGAAAGAATGATCCCGAAATCATGGTTGAAACTAACAGACGACAATCATTCTCGGAGGGCCGTTCATATCATATTCATATTTATCCTGAAATCAGGCAATGGGAGGGAAGTGGGATCTTCGTACTCAAAGTGTCGGCAGAGCCGGAAATTGTGGTGAAAAAATTGCAGAAACCGCCTGAAGTTGACGAGCTTCCAACAATCATCTATGGGTCCTCGAAGATGCATGTCAATCTGGAGGATGACAAGGAGTATCTTATTTGTGGTAAATTATTATATTATTTTCTTCACTTTTTGTTTTTTTTTGTTTGTTTGTCTAAAAAATATAAAGCATTCTGGAAACCTTTGAAGGAGAGCTAATCCTCGCAAATGCAACGTACTGCTCTGTGGGACAGGTGAGACGCTATTTCTCTGCGTAATGTCGCAACCCATATCGAGACCGAGATGATTGATTGTGTGTTATCGTAACATTCAAATGCTCAGCTAAGACACTACGGTGTTTAGCACATAATATATGTTTTCATAATATATTTTTTTTATTCGCTAGCTCATTATTGATTATTTCTAAAATTGTCGTTTTCTCATTAGGCGCTTTTCTCTCCAATGCTTCAAGGTTTCGATTTAGGGCCAGAGACCCTTCCGTCAAAATTGGGAATGAACGATAGGAATGGGAATAGGCGGAAAGGTTTATAGCGATAGTCACCCTGAAGGCAAAATGACCCTCGTAAAGATCAAAGATGAATTTCAGCTCAAGCCTCACGGTGCCGAGGAGGGCTCGACCGTGGCAATGGAATGGCATCAGTTCTCTCCCACATACATCGACGAGATGAAAGCATTCCTGGAATTAGTGCCCGAAGAGTTTCTCTACACCTATTAATATCCGTATCATTTTTTGTAGTGTTATGAAATAAACGTCTTTCATCTCTGAACTAATCCATTTTGTGACACAACACCTGGCTTTTCGAGTGGAGCGAGAGAAATAGAGCGAGAAATAGAGATATTGAGCTGACTCACTGTTGGGAGCGTGCGATCTTATCGCTGATATTTCCTGCCACCTTGTGTTACGCGTTTTCGACGTGACTTTGTTGCATTTTCATCATGTGTTTTCACGTTTTCATTCTAATCCGATTGTAAATACTATTTCCAGTTCCTTTTTGAGTCGCAAATCATACTACATGAGAATATCACTGAAATTTTGCAGGGAAAAGGTTATTTTTTTCCGCTTATTTATTGATTTTTTACTCGCTGTTTCAGTTGACCCATCTGCCCGACTGGCACAAATCGGTATTGAGCGAAGCGAGTTGGGGTGACCTCTATTTCAGTTTTACTTTTTTCAGTAATTTATCGTTCCGCGCGTAACGAATTCCAAAAAGTTACTTCCGTTACGGAATCCGCTACGCGCGGAACAAATGTGATAACTGTACTTATTTTAGTTTTTAGCTCATTATCAGTTCAGTTTCACGGGTCAAAGTATTGCGCAAGAATGAAGTGCCCTCTACGGGCACGTTTTCTTACCTTTACGATGTGCAACACATTGAAGTGTTCAAGGTATGATATTGATGTAATATTTTTGGAGATGTGATAATAAACTCTCTCTCACGTTATGTTCGCTAACAAGATAAATGTAAGATAAATGAACCTAAGAACCAAATTCCGACTTCTAATGGCCTCCACCCTATCAGGGGGGGGGGGCTGAACATGGGAGTCCAATTTCAGAAACCTCCGAGCATGGCGTACTTGCCAACCGAAGTCTATGGCACTTATTACGGTCACGCTGTCTTGAAATCGCGAGTGGGAAGAGAATATCTTATTCATGGTAAGTGGTGTTATTGTTTGGAATCTCATATTCAGCCACGTGCTGATAAGAAGTGAGAATTTGATTCTTAGTCCCATTTGTCTTACAATTAGTGGAAAGAGTGCTGAGCTAACGTATGAATTAGCTAACCTGATTGCCTTACACAAAACCCCATTACTTTTAGGAGGAGGAACACGTTGGCACAGTCAAACAGGAGACGTAAGCTTGCTGTGTTTAATTGCGTGTCTAGATTTTGCATGAACTTGTTGTGGTGTAGTTCTAATAACTGCAAAATGCGCCTTCAATTATTTTTCATTTATCTATTGCCTAAATAAGGGAAATTGTTAATAGTTCAGGTACCAATGCGTGATGATGAATCGCTATTCTTAGAGAGATGGGAGAATCTCACGGAAGAATATGTTGAAGAACTGAAACGATTTCTGGAGAATCCTGTTGTGTTGAGTTAATTCTTGTAAAATTCAGAGTTCAATAATTTTTGTTGTATATTCTGTGGTGTAAATATATAATTGATAAATCGAATAAACGAATAAACAACACAATTTATCCCCCAGTCTGTACATTTCTGAAAATTTATTTGAATGCGAATATTCTGAGCTCTAATATTTACTTTTCGGTAACAAATCCACTCACGAAGACAACGAATCCCATTTACACAGAAAACGAATCTCTCCCTTCTCTTCTCCCAATCACTCCTCTCCCCGTCTCTCTTCCCCCCGGCACGCATCCTTATCTGTGTGTGCACACAATCGATTGCGCATTCTCCAATATATCGTCGACGACGTTTAGTACTCGTCGTCGTGTGCACGCCACACCAAGGCACACTATCGCTTGAAACCATGATCCAATGTTTGCTTACTTGAGTCACCAGCTCTCTCGCGCGCTACTCATCCGTCGAGCGATTGTACTCTCGCTTGTTTGGCTTTTCCCCCGTATCCCCGTCCCGAATCCCCTTGATTAGTAGTCTCGTCGAGCTAATTATCGATTGATTTTAATCCTTAATTAGCCGGTAGTTTAAAAAAAGAAGTAATTATTGCTTAGTTTACCCGATAAATTGCTATTTTCTGTGATAATCTCAATGTTTATCACAGATAGATCAACAGAAATCCCGTGTTTGCTTAGCTCTCGAGCTCCCATCCATTAGTGACCAAGGGAAATCGGTGACCTATCCATTCCCATCGATTTACACGTGTGTCGTCTGAGTCATTCTCCTCCCTCGGGAGCATAAGAAAAAAAACGCGAGAACCGGAGTAGCGTCGTCTCCTGTTTCGTTTTTGTGCAATCAGAAGGGTGCTACGTTTCTGTGTCTTTCTTTCTTTCTCCACTCCGCATACTGAATCACGCCTTTCGCGTGCACCATTCTTCGTTTTCTTAGCGCCTTTCTTCCGTATTTTGATCAAATTCGAGCTTGTTTACCTTGGAATTCGCGTAGTTGCAAATCGCGTCTTCTTTACGACTTTTCTCACTATCAATGCCTTCTCTCTCGCGAGTTGCGATCAACCACACAAAAGGAGATTCTTTCTCCTCCTAAATTCTCCTCATTTTTCGCGCTCCCTCGATTCGCCTTGAATACACGCAATCACTATCATTTTTCACTTCTTCCTCTTTTTCGTTTGTTGAATTCGTTCTGTTCAAATTTTCGAATAGAAATGATAGCAATACGTGCTAGGCCTTGAACTGCCTTGAAAACTCAGTAAAAGCATCACACGCATTGGAAAATTGGCGTATTCAAGTCCTTGTTTGCTCTCAGATTCTCCTCTGCCTCAATGCTCATCACACTTTCTTCCCTTCAATTCTTTTCCCCTAATCTCTAGCCGGTCAGAGAAAGCGAGAGAGCAGGCGGATTTGAGAGAGTTAGACAAATTCTTCCTTCGCCTCATCCTTCTCGTTCTGTTGTGATAGCAGACCGGTATCATCAGCTGATTCGATGGTTTTTCTGGAGAGAAGGAAAGAGAAAGTGCAAATCGGCTCGATTCGAGCGTTTTTATTACTTGCTTCAAGTGTTCATGTTTCTTCTTTTGCTTACTTGTCTATGTGCATTCCACAATTTCTGCAACTAATTTTCAGAATTGGAGTTGGCAGAATGGGCCTAGTCATTCTGGTTTAATGACTATGCTAAATTAATTTTTCCTTCCTGTTATGTGGTGTTAGTTTTTCGGAAAAAGACTTGGAAAAAGCACCAGATTTGAATTCCCGCATTTTTCGTTTTTTTCGTAATATCTCGGTTCCTGATGAATCAATCGATACAAAATATTGGCTCCGCATGTATTTCCCATCTGGGAATCTAAATTTCAATTTTTGTGATGAATGGTTAATTGGTAGCCGAGATATTGATCAAAAACGGAAAATGCGGGAATTCAAATCTGGTTCTTTTCCAAGTTTTTTTCCGAAAAACTAACACAGCATTAATGACGCCTCATGAAATTATTGGTTTTCTCGATCTAAAGAAAATATCAAAGCATTTCTTGCAGGATGGGTCGAGACCATCGAGGGTCCTCGTCGCGGGCCTCCAATCGGAGTTCGGACACGAACAGGAACACGAGGATACCGGCGCCGAAGAGCTCGTCACAGGTTAAATCTTGTTATTATTATAGTTATCATTTAAAATAAAGGAATTTCATACGTTTCACAATGGTTATCTGTTGGAATTTGCTATTTGCGATCATCTTCATCAGAGATTTATCCTTATTCCAGTCCTCATCTTCTTCCACCCGTCGTCCCTCCAATAGAATGGTCATCAATATGACAACGACGATTACGACCAGTGGCGCGCATTCGGGTATTTTTTAAACATGATTATATTTTTTAAACGGTATTGGAGCAAAACTGTGAAATCCAATCACGTTTGCCATTTACGTACAGTTTGAAACATATCCGAAATCGGCCAAATTTTCGTTAGGGAAATTTACTTCGGTATTTCCAGGTCTAATAGTGCAATCTGGTGTTGCTTCAGCGCCCGCGCCAGCCCATCATCATAGACAATCAGGTGAGAATGGACGATCTGAAAAAATGAGAAAGATCAGAGGTCATAAAAGCAGCTGAAGCATGAGATGTCTATTGTTAGAGTTGCCTCTCCTAAGTTTGCTCACTCAATTAGGCTTCATTATCTCGTGCGTAGAGAAACATGAGCCACGAAGGGAATTCAGTAGATCTCCTGACTCAAATGTTTGACGATTCCTTCTTTCTTTGCATTGCCCTAACCAAAATGGCTTTATTATAGCACTATTATCAGCTTTCATTAGCAAAATGCCGATTTTAATGCAAAACAAGTTCTAAGACAGTGCGTTGATCAAAGGAAACTCATTTCCAGATCCGTGGTCGTTGCCCTCCGTCTCCTCCCCAATTCCATCTCTCGCAGCTGCCTCAGCCCCGCTGCCCATCGCAGCTCCAGTCATCGAGGAGATGGGTGAGCGGAAAGGTTTTCTAATTCACTAGTTTTTATGAATCAAAACTGTGAACATGTTATACCTATTTTATCCACTACCATTCCATCTTTCAATTTGACCGAGCCGATGTTGTGAATTACAAATGGGATATGTTTCACATCAGCAACTTATTGATGAGACAAAAGAAAATTTGATCTTCCATTCGTGATGGGGAAACTAAAAATACAAATTAGGGTTCGATAAACGAGAACTCGAGAAAAAAAAGAAAAAAATCATTCCTTCTCGTTTATAGATTTTGGCCTGTTTCTTCTCGAACAAGAATTCTCGAATGAGAAATATTTCTTGGTGAGAATTCTCGCGAAAACCCCCTCTCATTCTTTCTCTGCAAATCAATGTGAGTGGTCGGTGAGAAATGAGAATGATAGAATTCTCGGTCATCATCGATTTGTGGAGAATGAGATCAAAGTGCTATATAGCTAACTGGTATCGTTTCTGACTTAGTATTCGAAATGAATTGGTTCGAATCCATTGCGTGCCTCATTTTTTGCAATTATTGAATCTATTTGCACTTTTTGCTACCGTTTTATTTCGAAGAAACCAGGAGAAGCCTAATTTCAGCATAAAAGTGATCAGACATTATCAAAAATTTGGTTTCCTAATGATGTTGAAAATTCATAATTTCTCGCGAGAACTGAACCGAGAAATATTTTTCTCGTTCAAGAATGACCGGGCTCTCCTCGAGCAAGAATTCTCGAATGAGAATGATTTCTCGTCGTGAAAATAGTGATTTTTTGCGAGAAATTTCTCGTTTATCGAACCCTGATACAAATAAAACACAATTAATTTCAGCCCCAACAACGAGCGAGGACGAACAGCACTACGCGCCGCCCTCTCATCACTCGGTGGAGATGCCCAGACTGGTGAATGGTGAGATGAATACTCCGGAGAACGAATAACGGTTGACATTAGTGATGTCAATTCAATATCCAATACTGGGAGACAATACCTATTAATTGAGTAATTGGTATTGGGTTGACCAATTACATGCTTCCTCGCATTTTACACGTGATAAAGTGGCCTAAAAATAATGCTCAATAAAGCGATAGTTCGAAAGCAATACTAAATAATTCAATAAAAGGAATATTCTCAGAACCTCCCTATGAAAACCGGCCTTCGGCTTACCAACCAGCTCCGTACCAGACATACCAGCCACCGCGGTACGGGGAGACTGATCGAGGTTAGATTTATTCAAAACAACATTTTAAATATTTATTCAGAAGAGGAAGAAGTATCGTATGTTGACCCGCACGATGTCCAATTGAATACTTTCAATACTGTGAGTTTTATATTAACCTGCGATTGTTTTCTCAATCAATCGAAATTGTCTGGGAAAATTGCTGAGTAATCATTGAGTTCCTTGAGTTTGAAGTTCTTCGACCCTTCCCGTCTCAGTATTTGTTGCGATGCGCGCGAAAAAGTGTGAAATTCTCGAGTAAACAAGCATTCGATCTCCAATTCATGTAACTTCTCCCCCCTTCTCCCTTTCTGTGTTTGTTTGACCAGCATTGGCACCAGAAATTCACCCTACCTCCCTTCCGAGTTATTTTGAGAGCGCGCGCCCCGTGGATCCGATTACATTGTTCGACTTATTTTCCCTTTTTTCTCCGCCGAAGCCATAACTACAATGTCTCTGTTCGATATTTTCAAGAATCAACGCATTTTTTACTTCAATTCATTACCAAAACAGCGCCGACTAAGAGACAGCTGATCACACAAAGTTTTTTTTACGGTTCGGCGTGAATAAATACCATTTCAGAACCCTCCTCCCGCTCCAGCCGAGCGAGTTTCTCGTCGTGACTTCCCCATGCGACCCGATACGACATCCACGACCACTTACATGGAGGTGAGTAGAATTATTGGGCAAATAAGAAACCTAAATAGTTTTGAAAGGTCATATTTCTTCGCTTGCTTTTATAGAGTCTTGTATTGGTATCCATAAAGAATGTGTTCCGATTCAGATCTACCGCGAGCCAGGCGATCCTCTCCATGCCTATCAACGTCTCGCCCTGCCACCCAACCAGAAACCCGACCTCCTCTATGGACCGAGATACGAACAGTGGGCGAATACGAGGTACCACTCTACAATGGTTCCATTCACAAATATAATCAGCGAAAAAAATACAAATTAAACCACTATTTAATGGGATTTTTAATTTATTAGACTAGAGGACGATTTTTAATTCCAGAACAGAGACCCTCATCGACGATCGTGGTAGTGGGAAAGCGGTGCAATGGAAGAGTGATCTGGTTGAGACTGATGATGAAACGACACCGGCGATCGGACAGACGAGAGGGCGGTAAGGATTGTCATTGTGTTCTAACTTACAATTAGTTCTCAGATTCATTTTGCTTTGGAAAACTAGGTCTGTGCCTAAACATACCATGCCACAGTGTTTGCGTCCAAACTATCTGGCGCAATTCAACACTGATTTCAGTGATGCCTCCTCGTCTCCCTCATACGTGCGTGCGCGCACTCACGAGACTCGTCAGGACACGAAGAATGGACGAGTGATCAAGGAGAGCATCTCGGATGAGGATATTACTATTGAGACACGGTCAGTGAAATTGGCCCGCTGGCACTGGCCCGAGACCCTAGAAATGACTATCTTGAAAGAAGAATGGCCTTCTGACACCCCCATCTTGATCAGCGCCCAGAAAGCGACACTGATACATATTGTATTGTAAGAGAAATTGAACAAAACTATCACCATCTCTTAGGAAGTCTTGTACTTCTATTTTCTTCCTTGTAGTCACTTTCTTCTCAGCTTCTTAAAAATGGTGGTTTTTGCTTAGTCCAGCTCGACTGCCAATGAAGCTGTGAATAATATAATGCAAAAGGGTTTATCCCACCCAATATTTGATTTTGAAAAAATCTGGTTCGTCATGCTGATCCACTGCCACTGCGCTCTCCATTTTTGAGGGGTTCACGAAACTCAACCCATTCTCCTTTTCAGCTCCGCCGCTCTCTCTCCTCGGCTCTTCTCGCCCTCATCCACCGGCACATCCCGTATCGGCGCTGGCGCCTCTCCGGCGCCTCCACGCATTGGATGGGGCGCTGCTCCCGCGCCCACTCCGCTGCCTATCGTCACGTCGCCATCGATCGGAGCGGGCGCTCGCCCGCTCTCGCCGATGAGCGTGGACACGCGCTACAGCGGCGTCGGCTATGGCGCGGCGCCATCGACGCGAGCCGCGTCGCGCGCGCTCTCGCCGGACGACTACCACGACGCGCTGCGTCGTGCGCGGTCGCCGTCGCCGTTGAGGCGCACTGCAGCGGCTTCGCCTCTGTACGCGCCCGCGCGCGCGTACAGCCCAGGCGCGGAGTACAACGCGGCATACGCTCGTCCGCCTCCCTCCTACCGCTCCGACTCTCGCTACGACTCTCCTCCTCCTCAGGGAGCGCTCGATCGTGCAAAGAGCAGGTCCGGTGACATTTTCATGCTCTACCAGACGAGAGATGCACTCGGCGAGATTGTAGGACATCTGTAAATAGAGTTACTCTGCAATGCTAACCACCCTCACTACCGTACCCTCATTCACTGATTTCTTCCAACCCTCAGCACTTTCTCAGCATGCGCTCATAATCGTTCCGATTGTACAAGAATTCCCTCTCCCGGTTGCTATGTTTTCCAATTCCCGATGATGATCGATTGATGTTTGGTTGAATGTCTACATCTGAATCAATAAAATTTGGCAATATTCAATCAAGAATCAATTTACACGCCCCGGTGCAAGTCTAACAACCACCCTTTAATGTCACAAATCCACTTTTCTTGTCCTTTGAATAAACATTTTCTGCCCCAGCAAGCATGTATTACAGTATCGAAATATCAAATTAACACAAAAGATACAATCTAACATTTAGAGAAACGATACCAACCCAGCACTGTTGAGGTGGTGGCTTGGGTATTTACCGGGCAGCACGCTGTTTTGGACAAACAAAACACACGTGGGACTGGGAATCTTTACCCCTTGTTGACACCTTGTTTGATGTTTTCACATTGCCTAGTAGATCAACAAGTGTAGAAAGTGAGTGCTATGTCCACGATCGATTATCTAATTACAGCGAGGACCCCAATGCAACTGCGATTTCCGAACCGCAGCTATCGAGCTCTTTCTCCTTTCACGAAGAAGGACCGCCGGCTACTGCGGCAGCCGTGCAGCAACCTGCTGCAGCTGCAGTTGCAGCACTCGATTCGCCAATCTATTCCACATCTCGAACCCAGCAGGCGGACAAGAATGCCGTGGAAAGTGCCCCATCATCACCCATCTATGCCACACTGCAGTCCCTGCAGCAGGAAAAATCAATCGAAACACCAGCTTCCCCCATTTATGCGACTTCACGAATCGCCAATCCTGAACGAGCAAAAACAACAGAAGCTGCACAAGAATCACAAGCTTACGTGACGTCACATTTTCGGTTGGTCGCGAAGCCTTCGGCTGCTGCAGTTGAAACGGCTGCAGTGGCAGACTTACGGGAATCACAATATGAAAGAGCTGCAGCTGCTGCACCAGAATCTGTTATCTATGCAAACTTGAAGATAAAACAAGCAGAGACTACTGTACCCAAAATTGCAACTGCGACTCAGAGATCACCCATTTATGCAGCCTCGCAAGTTCGGCAGCCTGAAGCTGCTGCAGCAGCTGCAGATCGAACATCAGAAGCATCTCACTCGCCTATCTACGCTGCGTCGCATTTTCGACAGCCGAGCGAGGCGGCACTTTCTGCAGAAACTGCCAAATCGACCTCACATTCTCCGATTTATGCCGTATCTCGTGCTCTGAAGCCTCAACAGGCCGGAGAAAGTGGTGCTGATGACCAGCATTCGCCTATCTACGCTGCGCCATCTTCCATTATCACTCCGACTGAAGTTCCAACCGAAACAACCTTTGAAGTTACGCTGCCCGCGGCGGATTTCGGGCTGCGTCTGTCGCAGCTGAGTCCACGTCGTGATAGTATGACACAGACAGAACAGACGGAGCAGCTCATGCAGCCGCCCCCTCCGAGACCACCCCCGCCCACGTTCGCGAGGCCAATGCATAGGTGAGATGGTTAGACATTAGGGTTGGCTAAACGGTATCGGTTTAACGGTACCGTTACGTGACCTCTCATCGTAGCGGTACCGTTTAGCCCGTATTGCCAACCCTATGAGAAATGATACCGCCGTCTGTTCATTTTGTACACTCTCAGAGACAATGTGAAATAAAGATACGGCGGTATCATTTCTCTATTAGCAACAACTCGAGAATAATCATGAAGTTGCTTTCAGATCAGTTTCATATAGGCAGTCACTGCCGCCATCGGTGAGGCTAAGAGACGAGCACGTGTATGATCAGGTAGATCACGCATCTCTCAAATAATTTTAATAAACCCTTTTCTATTGCCTTGATTCGCATGAGATTATAAATTCTAAGAAAATCCAGATTCCAATGGAAAGAGACACTCGTCGTCATAGCTTCACGTGCCCGCCCGCCTTCATTTCAAGGAGGTTGTTTATATTGATAATAAATCAATAAATATAATTATTCCAGAAGCCTGGAAAAGATAGTGCACTGCCTGAACGAGTTCCCGAAGAACAAGAAGAAGGTGGGAAATTTTATTTTACTGATCTACGGTTCTTATCGTGATATGTTCCATTCCTAACGTAGTTTTTATTACCGTTTGAGGGGTGGAGATAGGAAGAGTCCGGAAGGAGGCGTTTGCTGGGCATTTCAAACGCATGATATCGATTGATTCATTCCAGAGCGAGGACTTCTCGCGACCGTCAGGAGAAGGACGGCTGCAGAGAAGTCAGAGCATGAGGGCTCCTGAGGTGAGTATTACATTTTGAATTTTGAATATTTTGAATATTGTGGTCTAACGATGAGTTTAGATAGGATTTTGACTGTTCCATCTTTGTTTCCAGAGACGTCCCGCAATCACTCGAATTCCCGTTGAGCGACGTCCTTCTGACGAGGAGGAAGGCCCGTACGAGAGCGCCGATCGGAAACCCGTTCGAGTAACCATCGATTACGATCCGAGGTTTACTTTATATTATTTTTTCATCACGATCCCTTCTGCATTGTTCTCAATATATTGCAATCGCAATTGTTGATGGCTTGAAACATATTTGAACTAACAAATATTCATAATTGCACAATTCAGATACGCGAAAGTGGTCAAGCCAGCGCGCCCACCGCCACCGAGGTATATTTTAATTACTGTTTTCTAATTTTTAATTAACATATTTTACATAATTATATCAGAAAGTCACTGTCCTCATCAGCGACGTTCGCGCCCTCAACGAGGTCCATTAGAGAACGGTGAGCTATTTCATACTAAAATTTATGCACCTGACTGCCTAAGAATCGGACAAATTACGACATCTCATAGTCGAAAAAGTTCAATTATGTGACAATTTGTGATTTATGATGAGGAAAACGGCTATAATTCACGTCCAGATCCCCATCTAAAATCGTGCGCATCATCAACGGTCGTTCGTATTCCGTGGATGGTGGGCGGAGGGGCAGACACAGGTCCATGCCGGGCACCAGTCCGACCCCGCCCGATCCGAGATCTAGGTTTGAACTCCTTTTCTGGACGCATAGGACGAATCACGGAATCGACCACAATTGAAGATAATTTAGATTCATCAATTACAGCACAGCGCCCGTGCCTCCCTCTATCGAATCGTTACCTGCATCTCGGTAAACCCCTAATTATAAAAAAATCAATAAAATCGATATTCCAGCCCCACTCCAACAGTCGTTGATCCATCAGCTAGAGTAGAAGAGCGTAGGGAGCCACCGCCATTGGCCAGGGAACGATTCGAAGACACGAGAGAAGGGGATGATAATGTGAGAATATTACACTGAAATTTTTTAAGATAATAATTAAATTGCAGAGAGGTCGTGAGCGCTCGAAGCCTCCACCTCGCCCGCCGCCGCCTAATCTACTGTAAGATATTAATTGAAAGGATTTTTTTCTTTAAAAAATATTCAATTGTTGCAGTAAATCCGCCCCTTCGGAGAGCTTGTATGTGATACCTGCGAGGAGAAGTCGATCCATGTCGGAGAGACCGTCGATGAGAGCTGCGAGGATGCCAGATGTAATTTTTCATGGTTGACGGGGAAATATTTCTATTTATTTCGCTTCAGCTGAAGTGAAAGTCTGCTTGGAAAAGCAGAACATTTGGCAGATCTTGTTCAACTTACCGCTCAATTTCAGCTTCCCGAGGACACCGATGCCCCAGCTCCAGTCCCGATAAACACTCCCGGCATCAGCCTCGCGGCGGGTGCTCACTTCGAGCACATTCCCGTGAAGGAACGAGAGAAGCAGTCGACGGTGGCTGTGGACGATCCTTATGGGGAACAGGTAGCACGTTATGAATATATTGCTATCTTTAGATTATAGAATTTAAGATTTCAGTTTAAAAAAAGAATACAGGTTCCGCACGACTCACCCCACGCCACACATTCAGCGAAGAAAGCCACACCAAGGCAGTTGAAGCGACGATCCCAGGTACATTTCAAACCTGTACCAATAAAAATAAATTTCGAGATATCTTTTAGACAGAATTTTTAAAAATAGGAGATATAATATGACGCATGCAATTCCAGGAGTTTGACGACCTCATCTCCTTCACCGACGACCCAGTTCAACGACCGGAATTCCTTGAGATGTCTCCGGAACCCGAACCAGAACCGCAAACCAGACCCGTGCCCACGCCCCGTACCACCACTCCCACCGGGCTCGGGTCCAGCCCGAACATCTCAGTACCAGACCCAAGCACGTCGATTGGTTCCTCGCCTACCGTAGTTGTCGACGAGCATCGATTGAGAATCATCGGGTTAGATGATGTAGAGCTATCGTGATCTTTTCTATTGTTAGTTATTGATCGGCCCAGTGTATCATAAACATATCAGTTACCGTAATCTATCAGTTATCGATTGTGTGTTATGATAGCCTAGTCACAAATTTCCCTTGCCGTGTGATATTCGCTACTTAAAGTGCAAATCGATTGAATGTGATAAAGACATATTTAGTGTAGAGCGGAATTGAGAAGGGCGTTGAAGGATGAATCCAATTTCGTTCCGCTTGGCGGCTGATTCATATAATTAGTCAGTGCCATTGGAGAGAAAGGAAATGCCAAGAACAGTAACGATACGGCATTTATCAGAGCTGTGTTTCTTCAAGAAGAAACATTCTTGTCAATTCTGATCTATTGTAAGAGTGCTGATTGTTCGCATTTTTGACCTCTATTTTTTGTGTTTTCTTTAATTTGATATTTTCCGCTCACCACATCGCATGGATAAAAGGGCCAAGCAGACGGTTCTCGATTGGGTCGACCTTCTGAAACACCCGAAAACGAAACGAGTAGCGGTCCGATGCTTCCTCTACATGGCTGAATCGTTCAAGAACAATTCCACGCTTCCGCGTCCCCCTATAATTAAGGTAAAAAAGCGTTTCAATTACTCACAAATAAATATGCTTTCAGTTCAAAACTGTGAACGACCGATACAGCAACTCTGAAGCACCTGCTAAATACGGTTTGACAAAGCCAGCCCAGCCCTATACTCAAAATTTCGATGTTTCAGAGAAGAATATTGTGCATTGGGATACATACAAATATTATCTTATCGATCCAAACTCCGAAAAATCGAAGAAGTTGCAATCTTCATTTAATAGGAGGGAGTTACCTGATTATGCTGAGCTGTTAGCTAAATCTATAATTGCACTGCTCCACCATCCACCAGAAAGTGAGACAGATTATTTTTCTACCATAATAATAAATTCAACAATCGCTTGTGATGCAAAAAATAATACGATTACAGCAAGCTGGCGCGACATAATCAGTGTCCGAGGGCTTGAATGCGGAATAATGAATTGTTACAAGCCGGTGAACACAAACACGGAATACAAGTAAGCACTTTTTTCGCTTGTTGGAGCAAAGGAGAACTTTCTTTTTTTCTTTTTCAAAAGAGGAACTTTCACTTTCATTTACGATTTTTTTAAGACAGTTCATGATCTCTCGAGAAATGAAAGAAGTCGTAAAGGTATTTGACGAGTTTATCGAAGGCAGTGGAGAGTTTACGAAGGAGATGGCTGAAATTGTCCGTTTATTATTTATTGGTGCATTCTCACTAGGGTTGACGAAACTAAACGGAAAATTCGAACTTTTGATTCAATTATCGTCTCATTCCTGAACGGATTCAAAGCGAACAATGGAAATTCCACAATGAAAAGCCGATCCGACCGATCAACCCACGATTGCTTTGTCAGGTTCTCTCTACAACAGTATCAATCGCAAATCTATTCAATATCGATCGTGCGACACCTATTCATCTGGCTACACTGTCCGTGTCAATTGTACGATTTCGTAAGCTATTATTTGTTTTAGAAACAACGATCTCGATGCTGTGATTATGTTACTTTCCAATAATGTGAAGGTTAACGAACAAAACAAGCTGGGTCTTACTCCACTACATATCGCAGTCAAGGTCAGTCAAAAACACTTCATTAGACCGAAAACGAAAAAAAGGGTAGCCATTATATTGATTCTTGTTCAGAACAACGTTCCTATAATTGTGAAAGCATTGGTTCTATTCGATGCTGATGCCACGAGTCAGAAAAAAGAGCTAACGAAATCAGCTCAGAGGTTATTTTAATTAAAATTAAAATTATCCTTTGAGCTGAAAATAACGAATAATAATTGTATCTAATATAGCCATCGAAGATCATTATAGCTCTCAAGTACGGGAAATTCTCAAGAACTCTTATCGACTATCGTCAAGAAGGCGTTTTCCTTTAACAAGTATTTTAAAAACAGTTATAATTTAGACACGTATAATTTAGCCCGAGCAAGACGTCGCTTGAGAAATGTGGTAAAAGCGGGAGGCGAGAAAACTCATCTTCTAAGCTTGGATGGAGGGGGAATCCGAGGACTTGTTCTTACCACGGTCAGTATCTTGATATTATCAAATTATCTTTAGCCATTCAAGAACAATATCACTCAATATCTACAAATAATTTCAGATTCTCACAGAAATCGAGGAGGTTATTGGCAAGAATGCTATCAGAGACCGCTTCAATTTCATTGCAGGATCGTCAACGGGTGATTCTTTTAAAGTTCATTCTGAGAAAAAAACAGGAAAATAAGACCATTGAGGAACCCAAAGTTTCAGTTTTCTTGAGTATGCGGGTATCGAGAACAAATTATAAATTACGATGCATTAAAATTATCAATTCTCAGACGATTTTTTTATCATATCATACTCCTTAATAAAGGAGAGAGGTCTCCCTGTGTGTGTACGTGTGTTTGTTCGCATAGGCGAGAGCGCCAGAGAAACTCTCTCGGGCAGAGACGCAGAGGAAACAACTGTAAACACGCGCGTCTCGCGCGTTTTCTGTATTGTGAAATGAGAGGAGAGGGGGCGCACATTTAAGAGGACTCCAGACTATAAGACCCCGCTGAAGGCGGGGGCGAAATCCGCTGGAATATCATAGAAAATTTCGCCATGAAATGGGGACAGCCCTCCGCAATCCTTGTGTTCTTGGGACGGATTCGGATTCAACACAGTCCATACAGCCGATTGAAAATGTTCAACGATCTGAATATCTGAATATTATCTTTTTTTTCTGGTTAGGCAAATAGACGCATTTGAGAAAAAAATCCAAATAACCGAACATTTAGATTTTTAGCAAAATATTCGCATTTTTTTAATTCTGACCTTTTTAAGATTTTTTCCATTTTTTATTCCAGGGCTCAGTAATTATAATTTGAATTTACTATTATTGAAGATAAAATAGACAATTTTTGGAGTTTTCAAAATTCGCTATTTATTCCGAGACAGGTAGCGAAAACAAACCTCTTCTATATTTAGAAATTGTTTCCTACCGCTATCGTGCGTTTGAAATGCTCAGCAAATGAGATGTGCTGGTTAGCGAGCTATTGATTGTCTGTGAGAGAAGAAGGGGGGAAGAAGGGGGGAGGAGGACAGTTGATCTACCGCCTCCTCCCGGCCTCTTCCCTTCTCCGCCCCCGCGAACGTTCGTCAACGGGCAGATACGAGTGGAATGGAAAATAATCTCACGATAAAGGAAGTTTTTAGAATACGAACCTATCGCCAGACTACAAAGATCTTTTCATATTGTACACATATAAAAATTGCATCGAAAAAGCAGAAACTTTGGTCTCCTAGATTCGGGTGCCTTCTCTCAATAGACACGTACTTTATTTTGGTAAAAATATTCTTGAGGTGCAATTCTGGCTATTGCACTTTCTCAAGGAAAGACTCTTGCGGAATGCAGAAATATCTATTTTCGATTGAAGGTTGATTTTTTTTTCATATTTATAATCTTTGATCTGATAATAGATACAATCTTTGATCTGATAATAGATACAATTAAAAAAATTAATAGTTCAAACGTTTTTTTCACAACAGGATATCGTGTTCTACAGAAAGTCCATGGCAGTAAACTACTCTCACGAGGTTATTTCCAATGCACACAATTACAATTTAAAAAAAAATTTAATTGAGAATATGTTTAAAAGTTGCTTTCAGCTTCTGGAAGAAGTATTCATTAAAGAATTGAATGGGCTAGCAAATATGGCTTCTCTCAAGAACAAGTATGTTTCAATTTATTAAGCTTTGACAAACGAATAAGAAGTAATGGATTTTGAAAGACATCGTTTGTAATATATCAATAAAAAATACCGTTGAATTTGGTTGAAGTTGGATGTGCCCGATAAATACAGCAGCTCGGCCTTAAATGACCTGACACAATATCCTTTAGGGTGCCCAGAGGGTTCTAGTAGCTCTAAAATCATACAGCATTTAAACTTTCTGGCTCGCTGATAAATTCAGAGCGATAGGTGAGAGGCGTGTTATGTAAAATTGAGTACTTTCCAGCAAAGGAAAATTCGTTATCATTACATCCTGCGACAATTCAGTAAGCCCCACAAAATCAGTTTTATACAACAGCTACAAGGTATCTCAAAAACAATTTTAAACACAAAAAAATTGTTCTTTACAGATAAAAGAGGAATATGCGGACGATGAAGAATTAGAATGTCTGTTTGTGTTTTTAATTTTTAAAATAACCAATATTTTTTCAGATGACACATCTTCGCTATCATCCCGTATAAGCTATAAGGGGAGAAGCTATTCATTAGAATCTCTAAATGACAGTGTACACACAGCCATAGAAGATCCATATAACAATTGGACTTATGAGCAGCTGATGAATTTCAGGTACGAATATTAGCTTTTTTTATTTGGATATGTTATAACCAGTCGGGGACGCGCGCCTATGGCGCGCTTCCCAGCTGGATATCGCCGAGTTAGGTGCTTCGTTGGGTTTTGTGAACCTGTCCCCGTCATTTCGAACATTCAAGAAGCCGCTGGACTTGTTCCCGTCATTTTTGAACATTCTAGAAACCGCTGGACCTGTTCCCGTCATTTCGAACATTATAGAAGCCGCTGGACCTGTCCCCGTCATTTCGAACAATTTAGAAACCGCTGGCCTGGTTTGGCTACTGTAGGGTTACGGTAGGTATACGGTAGTCAGGGTTATGGTACTTGAGATGAGGGGTCTGGCGCCCGACTTGTTTAAGCTTGTTTCATCTGCGTCTCTGCCCCAGAGAATTTCTCTGGCACTCTCGCCTAGGCGCGTCTTGCCTACGTGACTTTCGCAATAGTGAACAACGTAACATCTCTCCTTTATTAAGGAGTATGATACATTCGCTATTATCAGTCCCTATATATTTAGATTTGCAAATGTGTATTTTTGTCAAACATTTTAGAATAAATATAATATTCGCTATGAGGCCGTTTGCGAAAGAATCGAACAAAGGCTGGCACAGCTCAAAAATTTCGATGCTCTGAAAATTTGGGTTTTGGGGTTCTAAGGGGTGCTGATGACGATGGACATATTCATTTTGCTTGTTGACCCACCGTTGGCTCCAGATGACGTGACGTTGAAATCGGTGCAATGTTGACATGTCACAATTTTTCTGAAACTACATTTTACGAAACAGTGTTTTGGGAAAGTAAAATAAACAAAATAAACAGAAAAACAGTGGTAATTATCATAGTTCTATAGTCAAAAAAAGTTCCGAGAGGAACGTTTTTAAAGTGAAGGTTTTCATTTGTTCATTTCCTGTCCTCTCATTCCACGAAATTTGTTTCAAAATTTGCGGTTGTCTATCAAATCATTCTAATTTGAAAATTCTAAAATGAAAATTCCGTGTTTCAAGTTCCTAAGCGAAAAGTTCCAGAAAAAATGTGACATGTCAACATTGCACCACTCTCCCTTTTGAGATGGGACTTAGCGAGGACGAACGATTGAATACATGGGTGAAATTGCATGCCGAACACACCTGTCTATTTCATTTTTCATAATTCACATTATTAATTATGAAAAATGGAAGTTTTCGTAGAGTGGAAAGTAGTGGGGAAAATGACCCTAGATCGGATCGGAATTCTGTGAGGATTCCAAAAATATTTTTCTCGTATTTTTATTGCATACCGGTAAGCTTTTATGTTTTACACAGTGACGCATCTTCTTCTTCTTCTTTTTTTCTTCTTCTTTTTCCATCTTTCCACCTGTTTACTTCCCTTGATCTACCTCGAGTCTCCCCTTCCGATTGATCACTTCCCTCGTCCCAGACAGCCCTCCTTCCGACGAGAGATAAGGGAAAAGTGAGAGAGTGCAAAGATCGGAAGGGTAGAGGAAGAGACTGTCTGGGAGGAAGGAAGCGATCGATGGGAAAGGTGGAAAGATGGAAAAGGTTACTTACAAGATGCGCCACTGTGTAAAACATAAAAGCTTACCGGTATGCAATAAAAATACGAGAAAAACATTTTTGGAATCCTCACAGAATTCCGATCCGATCTAGGGTCATTTTCCCCACTACTTTCCACTCTACGAAAACTTCCATTTTTCATAATTAATAATGTGAATTATGAAAAATGAAATAGACAGGTGTGTTCGGCATGCAATTTCACCCACTGAGCCAAGCTCACCTAAAATTAGCTGTTTTTGGAACAGAGAAAAGTGAGAAAAAGTGATTTCAACGTCACGTCATCTGGAGCCAACGGTGGGTCAGCAAGCAAAATGAATATGCCCATCGTCATCAGCACCCCTTTGAACCCCAAAACCCAAATTTTCAGAGAATCGAAATTTTTGAGCTGTGCCAAACCCATTCTGATTTGTCCGATTCTTAGGCGATCGGCCTCCTATAGCAGTTATCTTTTTTAATCAAACGTTTTAGAACAAATCAAATATTCGATGATTCATTTGATGGAAATTCATCATATTGCCCTGTAAAGACGACAATTAAGTTTGCTGCAAGATGCTCCAGGTTATGTTATTAATAGAATCACTTAAAATCATAAAATTATAGCGCAGCGCCCACTTTCTTCGCCTCTCCAGACGATAATCACACCGACGGAGGCATACTAGTATTTTTTTAAATTAATTTTTGATAACTCAAACACAATAAACGCGCATTGATCTGTTTTTTCAAACAATATTATTTCTAGGCGAACAATCCTGCAGAGATTTTGCTCAATGAGTTCGTCAACGTAAACAATGCTTATGAAATCAACGTGAGTTTCTTAAGATCATAGACATTAGATGCCTTTGAATAGTGAGATTTAAGTGCTGTCTTTATAATCGACAAGACGCACTTTCAGGGTGCGCCGAAAATGAAATTGGGTGTTGTGCTGTCCGTCGGAACTGGGCATACAAAGGACAAAGTTAGCAACTTATAGTTATCTAATGGATTTTTTCTAAATCGACGACATGCTAGTAATGTAGTGTATGTATATATACCAAGATATTAATTAGTAGAGAATATGCTAAGATTTTCAGCCTGCTTCGAACTGCGAGCCAAAATGTGGTTTTGAATTCGTAAGCTCGATAATTCGATTTGCACAACAATTCAGTGGACAAGTAAATTATTTGAAATTGATTCATCACTTGAAATATTCACTATTTGTATTAATGCTGTTAATTTATATATTTTATATTTTAGATCGGAAGATCAGATGGACCTCATGTGCAGCAGACTGCTGCACACACACGATCCCTGGTATAAAAATGATCATTTCCCTTGTTTCTAGCTGATTTATATTTTAGAATGGACTTTTCTATCGGTGTACTCCGGAACTCGACACCGATGTTTATCTGGATGAGACGAGCAACGAAGTGCTCATTGAGATGATGTGGACGACGAAGGTGTTTCACAGCATATTAAAGTAATATTTTTTCTTATTCAGATGTTTATGCGAGAAGAGCGAAAGAAGGGAATTCTGAACATGCTCGATCGTGTTTTGAAGATGTGAAGCTGTTATTGGGCTACGAATTAACTATTGTATTGGGATTTTCGATTTGCTTGATATTTTGAACATTTAACATAAATTAAATGTCTCTGTTCTCGTTATTTAGTGCGTAGGTAAAATACTTTTCTGTTTTTGTAATACATTTGCTGGATAGTTTATAATGGATAGATTGTTCCTGTTACCTGGTGTTGATCTATAAGGAACTGATAATAAAAAATATGCGAGAGCAAAGCAGAGACTAATACAATACGAGTTTGAGAGGAATGACAATAGTCTCTCTCCCAACGATGTGGCAAAAAATACAGTTCACGATCGAGCACGCGGCAAACGTACAGTATCCGGCGAGACGGCAGAGAACCAGAGTATGTCGAGGCGCGTCCCTTTGTTTTTGTTGTATATTTGACTTAAATTCTTCTTTTAACGAGTATTTCGTAGCCATGATCCTATCGGAACGCCCTGCCGACCGTGCGACTCGCTTCAATCAGTACAAGAAGGAACTAGCATCGTCGATGAAGCAATGCAAGGGAAATGTAAGTGTTTTAGCGCCACTTTCACGATTTATAACGTTTTATTTTAAATTTAACACGCAATATCCTTTTTTCCGAACTTTACTAATAATACAATACTTTATTTACGATATGAAACATTATAATAATAATTTAAATATATGAATTCACATTATTAACTTTTTTTTCAGTTCGATCAGTACAACAAACTGATGTTCTCCATGACCGAACTACTGTCTGCTGGCATTGACTCGGTGCAGAAAAGAAGGGTATGCTTGTAATATATTTGAAGAACCGGAAAATATACTTCCAACCGGCATTTCGCAACCAGCCTCGCAACCAGACACTCTCTGGTATTTTTTTCCCAGTGGGATCCCACTCTTTTCCCACTGGTCTCCTACCTCACTGCCCAGTGGGAAAAAAATACCAGAGACTGGTCGTCCCGGGATAGGCTCAAGTTGCTAATCGGCGATGGGGTGGCTAGCCCGTCCTTGCGAGGATAATGCCAAACCACCTTTACCTTTTTTTAAATGTTCATCTTTACAATCATCACTTCATTGCAGACTTTCAACTTCACGAGTTCATTGGCCCTCGAAGCATCGTACGGAATTCTCAATTCCATCACGAATCCTCCAGCAGATAAGCAATACGAAGTGAGTACTATCGTCATCTTATCTCCCATTCGCTGATCTCTCTAAGCAATGCAAGGGAAATGTAAGCGATTTCGCTCCACTTTGACGATTTGTAACGTATTTTCATTACTTTTATTATATTTTTACTCTTCAATGCAATTTTTCATAATTGAAAAAATATGATCTCCAATCGCACCCATGAAATACGGGTAGAGAATCCTTGCCAGAAGGAGTTTAGCAACTAAAATTGCCTATTTTCCGGCATTGGCTGCATGATTATTTACTTGATATGAAGAGAGAAGTTTTTTAGTTGTTACTCATCAAATTCGCGAGTGTCTTCGTTCCTTTCATGGAGGAACTCGATGGGTACTACGCACGACCGGATGAGGTACTTTTTATCGATTGCGTAGACGGGTTGTGGTCGAACTGCAAACTTGAGATATGAAAAGTTTCTGAAACTTATCCCAATTCTCATTCTAAATCTAGCTGAACGATTTAAATCCGTATAAGTTTCAGAAACAATTTATATTTTGATATCGATTTGGAGTTCGATTAAAATTCAAAATGTATTCCATTTGTTCACCCTTATCTGGAAACAATAAAGGGGGTCAGAATGCTTTGAGGGGGTCAGAATGCCCTATTGAGACAATAACGAATTGGAAGCAGATAACGAGTCTTTCAACATTTTACCTGTTTCAGCTAGACTTCGAGAAATACAAGCACAAACTGCAAGCCAAATCGAGGGACGAGCACCTCATGAGGGTGCTCAGTGCACAAGAAGCATCGAGGAAAAGGAAGAAAACATCATCAGAGCAATGTAGGTTCCGCGTTTCTTTGTGGGGCTAAAATAATTTCATTACTATAAAAAAATAGTGAATGTAAAGAAGGCCATGTCATGGCTCGAAACGTGTGATTCAGATCCCGGACTCCCTGGTATTGGCTCTGGTGATGAAGCGACTACGGCCAAAATTGGTCAGCCATCAGCGGGATTCACCATCTCCATCAGGACTGGCGAGACAGTGATCGATTTGCCGGGGTAAGGTCGTCGACGGTTTTTGGCTACTCTAGGAAACTAGAAATGGCAGCAGCTTTGCTTTTCATTACCTATTCGAATTCACCTACTGTAATAGTTTTTTACCTAGCATATTTCAGCACTGGCCTAATTAATAATCATTGGCCTAGCAGTGATCTGCCGCAGGACGAAAGTGCATTGGTTAACGGGATGACCTTAACTTTTACTTTTATCTTTTATTTCAGCACGAGTGGCCAGCAACTCTGGCACACTCCAGGAGCTGTGAAGAACGAGAATCAGATCAAGGAAGAGGAACCGGACTACGATGAGAGTGAGAATTGATCTTAATTTATTCTGGTGAAAGAATTTTTTTTCAGCCATACCTTCGACTAGTCATGCCACCATGCCTGCAGGAAACAATGGAGCGTACCATGGGGCTCCAGGCGAGGTAAATATGCGGAGTACTAGGATTACTTTTTATAATCTGGTTCATGTATCATCTATCACTTTGCCTTAATGCCATTTTTCAGATCAAGGATGAATCGATGACCGAGGTAAAAGAGGAACCGATTGACGAGACTGCTGAAGATACAATGTGGGTATTCATCACATCACAGCCTGAAACATTTCCATTAACAAGTATTTTCCAGTATGATGAAACGCACTCGAGATGAACAAGATGGAGTGGATCTCCAGGCCGCTATAGATGACGTCGCTCGAATTCGCAATCAGAAGCCGTGTAGTCACTGCGGGTTTAGAGTGATTGACGAGAGCATGGAGGAGCACGTGAAGCTCAACCATAAAGATCACTGGCTCGAGTGAGTTTCACTAAGTTTCGCATTTGTTTTGCCTATCCAATCCTGAATTTTGACTTCTGAGCCCCTGCAAATATTGCGAAATTCGCAAATAATTCGACATAAAAAGATGTTGAGAACGAAAAGCAATGGTCTCGCTCTTGCGGGTGCCTGAAATCAGTAATCTTTCTTCCAGATACGTTCATAAGTGCCCGGAGAAGGAGTGCGACTTCCGATCGGATCAGCCGGCCGCCATCGCTCTTCATAGACAGGTATGTTGCCTAGCTATTATCGCAACTAGCTCTAAGAGTCAGGGATGTAGCTCATGTGGTTGGGATATATCTCGTGTGATGAACAACATCTAATTAATTCCAAACATTTCAGGAAGTACACAACGAACGTTATCGTAGCTGGCAGAAGCATCACAACGGAAAACGGTTCAAGTTCGAGAAACGTAAGTATTTTTCATAATCCGGTTTATCCCAAGTGCGTTGCTCTGTTACAGTACCAGCTACAAACTGTCCCTTCTGCTCGGATCAGTTGCTGAGCATTGCGCAATTCGTCCGGCACATGGAACACGTGCACCCGAGATTGTGTACTTACGAGGTGAGCCACAATTGAATTCGAGTAAATTAGGTCTATGATGAAATTAGCAACGTCGCTATTGATGACATTCATCAAAAAAGTTTGTAAACAAAACCCATGAAGCTATTGTTCGTCTTCAGGTGCCCATCCTCAAATGCCGCAAGCAGGGTTGCTCCTTCACGTCCTCGCGGTCGTATAGGATGTTCGAGCACTGGCATGACGTATGTTTTTTCATTACAGTATCCATATTTTTCTGTATTAGTAAGGCTTGTTTACGAGAGTTAAGTGTATGTCTGACCAAATGAAGAAGCCGTCTCTTCATTCCTCGTTGCCCCTCATCGGTCATAGCTGCGAGAGAGAAGGAATTGAGAGTAGACTTTCAATCGTAAAAAAACAACTAGTTGTTTAATAGGGAAATCACCCGTCACTCTCCTCATTCTCCACTGTCTCTGAAGAACGCGGTTCATTTCCCTATTATACAACTAGTTGTTTTGTTACGATTGAAAACCTAATTGAGAGAGCGATTCTTCATTCTGACAAGTCTAGTTGCGTGTGCGCATACCTATCTTTCATTTCAGCAATATCCCTCGTGCAGTATCGGAATGGAGTTCCTGTACACGAGTGCGACGCAAGTAATTCATGCGGATCGAGCAAGACTGATCCAAGAGAAGTCTGCGTCCAAATACCACGGGCGGACTGGAAAGAGGATGTAAAGCTGCCTCTAAGTAGACTCGGTCTGTATTAGATATAGCGGAGATTCGGGTACATTTTAATTACTTGCAATATCGATACCGATATGGAATGGATTCTATAGACATTCCAATTGATTTACGTTGTGGTATTGATGGAAAATAGATGAGTACATACACTCTAATGAAATAGAAATGTATTTCATCTTTATGAATATATTAATGGAACGATAAAACTGTTTGACATCTTCTATTCCTAGTCTTCACACAAAAACAAACAAAAACACACAAACAGCATTTGTTGGCAACATTATCACAACAATTGTCCTCATTGATATCTGATTGCAGTTCTTCTTCAGGAAAATGTGCTACTCAATATTATTTCAATATCAATACACAATGTTTGTTGAACTCTAGTGGTTCCGATATTAATATCGGATGATTACCCACTGGCTAGGCTCGACTACAAAAAATGAGACTTCGACGACTTCGAAGCGCTGTTACCAAAAACTGATTGGAGGTATCCGATGTGAGTTGGAAGGCTCCGTTCATAATGAATAAATATGGATCAAATTCTACACCTTTCACTCATCATCCGTTTGCTTGCATGCATATTATGTATCCACCGATTTCGTTCTATTTTAATTTGCCGTCTTGTGATCTGATAATTTACAGAAACCATGACTCAATGCTCTGAAATGATCGTTGCGAAGAAAGAGATTGAGAAACAACTGACCCGTGAGGAGTGGAACAGTGAAACTCATAGTGAGGAGAAGTGGATAGTCTTATGCATTTGTGGAGAGACGGAAAACGATGGAGAGCCCATGGTCGGATGCGATAAGTGCATGTGAGTTATTACTTATTTTTAACTATTAGAGTGTCCAAAAATTTCTGCACTTTTACCAAGATAAACTAACCATTTCTAGAACATGGGAGCATATCGACTGTGTTTTCCCGAAGACGAAAGAAGTTCCCGATGGAGAATATTTGTGCCATCAATGCGATCGAAGAACGCCAGAATTGACGCATCAAGAGGTACGATGGCGAAAATTACTTGAAAGAAACAAATATTGCTATTCCGGCAAATAATGTGACAATCTGTTGAAAAACTTTGTTCAAGAGTCTCAAAAGAATAATTACTTACTATAAAATAAATCTTAAATGAAGAAAAAAAACTAAAATAATATTCAGGCACGCGCATATCAAGATGGAGTTAAGAAAGCAAAGAAGCATGAAAGGCTGATGAAAGAGATCGAAGCAGTGAAAGCCTATGCAAGAAAGAGAGTTATGGAGGACCATCAGAATTCGGTCTATTTCAAGAAATTCAAGCAACATTAAATATTTATTAATAATTATTAATTATACCCCGCATTTCCTAATCATCAAAATAAAGAAAAATAAATTATTCAATTTCATTCGCTTCGTAATACGCGTCAGAACAAATTAGTGAATTAAGAAAGCAACTACAAAATAAATTAATATTGTAAAGTTGGGGTGCTCTCGATTAGTTCTTTTCACTTTAATTTTAAATGAAAAGTGCTTCTCTTCGTCACTGTTCCTATTTCTTCTTTCTTCCCAATCGTCATTAGTCACCACTTCAGAGCCAGAAACAAAAGAGATTCCGCGATTCGGCATTCATCGAATTGAGAAGTGGCAACGTATAACGCGAAAATATCTTTGACTTGTGACTAAGTGACTTTCCAAGTGACTTCGCAGTATCGCCTACTGAAAGTGTGATAAGCCGGTAAGATCATTTACGTACTATTTACAATATTGCCGTAAACATAAAATATTCTGTAAATCTACTTTTTTCGGCTTTCGAGGCATGTCCGATAAATTTGACTCGTCTTCCGACATTCGCATCAGGTTTTCGTAAGTATTTGAGCAAGGAAGATGTAAAAGATAAAAACATTACTGAATAATACGATATTTCAGTCATGAAGCTGTCGCAGAATGGGTGGATTTGCTAAAGCATTCGAAGACTGCCGCTATAGCAGTTAACTGTCTCGTTTACATCAGCAATGCAATCGTGAAAGAACGACTAAACCCATTGCGAGTTCAGGTGAATCGATGCGTATTTCAAGTACACATTAGATAAGAAAACACAAAAAAATGCTGTCAGCTCTCACTTTCTAGATCAGCACTATTGGAGAAAAAAATTCAGAGCGATCTTCCTACATTCGCGGTAACTTGCAATTTAAAAAAAATCTAATCGAAAAAAAAATCTAAAAAAAATAAAAATCTTTAGTCGGAGATATTCCATTGAGCGAAAGCAAGAGAATCGACGTCTTCTCTTTAAACGAGGTCAGAAATGCTGGAGTTCGTAACTGGCAATCGAGAAGTCAAAAACTGATTCAGTGGTTATATCTGGACGATTTCAACCAACATCATGCTAATCAGTTTCTCAAATTCATTGAGAACAACTCGACTGGCTCATGGAGTTATCGTAAGAACTTTCCTCTCTCTCGGGGAATCGATAGCTCGCTAACCAGCACATATATCTTTTGCTCAATTTTTTCATAAAAAACCTTTGAAAAAATACGAAAAATATTTCAGGCGATTTTGATCCGATTAAATTTTCCGCAAGATATATATTTCGAACGCGTCATCATAAAGCAGCGTGGAGGTAATTTTTCAAAGAACCGGATGGTAACGGGAAAACTGTTCAGTTGTAAAGAATGTTACTTCACTAGTCATTTATTTGAGGCGGTTTGGGCTAGGTTGAACTAGTGTAGGTAAAAAATTGATAGCGCTCAAAAGTTCGCCCTTGGGTGTTTTTTCGATGTTGAACAACCTGGTCTGGGCGATTTCGCGATATGCCCCCTATTCGCTCCAGGAGGAAAATTAAACTTGCATGGTGATATTTCAATATCTAAATTGTTAAGTGATGTTGTTCAATTCGATGAAACTGAGGAATCGATCGTTAAGCTAAGAACATTTCTCTCAAGTAATGGTAATAACGTCACCACGAAATCCGTTGAACAGGTGATTCAATTAAATTCAAATGAATTAAACAACTTATTGAATCGATCGTGAAGCTGAGATCATTTCTCTTAAGCAATGGTAATAACGTCACCACGAAATCCGTTGAACAGGTGATTCAATTAAATTCAAATGAATTAAACAACTTATTGGTCTTATTTGGAGAAATATTTTAGCTTCTCGACGCAATCATCTCAATTGGTTATGGGTATCATATCGAGCGAGCGTCACCTCTTCATGAGGCCGTAAAGTAGGCTTGGCATCTTTAAATATGTCTAATAATTTTTTTGAGAAATTTAACAAAAAAAAATTATCTTAACAAATATCTTTGAGATCACGAGACTTGGATGCCGTAATCATGCTTCTTTCTCATGGGGTAAATGTGGACAGTGTGAATGCACTCTCATATACTGCACTGCACTATGCGGTAAAGGTGAATTATTTGCCAATTGCAACTAAAGGCGTATACATTGTTTATAGGATGACTGCGCTATCATGGCAAAGACACTTTTACTATTTGGCGCGCGACCGATAGTTGTGAGAATCGTTGACGAGACTACTAATAAAAAGGAAAAGAAAGAAGAAAAGGAAAAGGAACACGAAGAGAATGATGAGAATAACGAAGAAGTGGAAGGTAACGAACTTGGAGATGCTGGAGATGACGTAAGGGATGTACAAGATCAAGAAGAAGAGGAAGAGAACAATAACAATGGCGAAGAGGAGGAAATTGAAGAGGATGAAGATGAGAACAAGGATGAAGGAGACAATAGTGAAGAAGAAGAGTTAGGTGATGAAGAGGAGAAGGAGGCCGATGAAAAAGAAGAAAAGGATGATGACGATTCGATGGAAGATAAAGATGATGAAGAGAACCGAGAATATGTGGAGCATTTGTCTGTAAAACATGCTAGGAGGTATTACCAAAAATGTACTTGTGAAACACGTTTAATTTCAGTGATGCTATGAAAGACGTGATCAGAATCGCGACTATTCCGGCTAAACTGTCGAGTACGTAAATTTTATATATTGTATTTTGAGCTCCTCTTCAGATGACGATATCGAAGATCTTCCAAAACATGACCACGAAGATGCCGAGAAGACACATCTTTTATCACTGGACGGAGGCGGCATCAGAGGACTCATTCTTACTACCGTGCGATCAGTTCTTCTACGTTATTCCATTGAATTTTTGAGAATTTAGATTTTAACCGAGCTCGATCGAGAGATTCCGGGCATTGTTGATCGATGTTCGTGGACTGCGGGAACCTCCACAGGTTAGAAAATTGAATGAAATATATTTTTATGGCTCTCAGGCTGCATCCTTGCACTGGCTCTTGCTCACGGCAAAACGCTTGACGAGTGCAGGAACATCTACTTCAAGTTCAAGGTCTGATAAAATAATAAAACAATAAACATAAACAATGATTAATTCAGGACGTTGTGTTCACTCCCTCACCGGAGGGTACCATTGACTACGATGTTACTGTAAGCATTTTCAAAATATTTTTCGATTTTGAAGCAATCAAAAGCAGATCCTCGAGAAATTTCTGCAGAAGACATTCAAGGACGATTATGGTGAACCAATGACGATGCATGATCTGGGGTTTAATTTGTATTTATTCCAAAAGAAATAAAAATGCAAAATTAGCGAGAACAGTGGAAGGAAGCTGATCGCTACCACAGTCGACAAAACCGGAGAAACGTTCAACACTCGTCTCTTAACGAGCTTTACGGTAGGATGGTTAATGTGAAAACTGACAGTGCTCAATTTTTATGCATTTCTAGATGCCCGGCTCAAACAAAAAAGGTCGTGAATCGCCAGACCCTGGAATTGATTTGAGATTACACGAACGGGCTCCATGTGATATTCCTGCATGGGAAGCCGCCAGATGTTCAAGGCAAGACATTTTTCTCCTTTAGAGGCCTAATGAATAGCGATTTAAGTGCTGCACCAACCTACTTCAAATCGTATAAGGACTATAGTGATGGTGGATTGAAAGTCAACAATCCAACAGAAGTTCTCATCGATGAATGGGTTGGTTTCTTAATATTAGCACACAATGTCCCTCGAAACAGTGTAAAGAACTAGAGTGCGCAATTCGGGTCGCCGTCTCTTCATTCCTCACACTTTCTCACCGGTCCGAGAGCCGAGAGAGTGTGTGAAATGAAGATACGATTACCCGTATTTCGAACTCCATTAAGAACGAGCCGGCGTACTGTCGATTTTTTAGGCGTCGTACGAAAATGCAATCAAGAAGTTAATCAAGAAGTCAATCCAGGACAACGATGACAGAGAGGTTTGCAAATATTTATGAAAAAAATGATTTTTTTCAATGCCTATTTTAGGTTGAACGGCCGACAAAGCTAGGAGCTGTTATATCGATTGGCACCGGGAGGAAAGTAGCAGAAAAGGTAAATTTTCGATAAATAGTCACAAAATGATCCATATTACTTCATGCATCCGAACATAGATGACGGTAGAATTAGCAACCTTTTTTCAGAAGGGATTCATGAAGGACGCATTCGAATATTTGGGCTTGGAGAGATTGGCTGGATTGGCTGGAATGGTTCAATTAGGCAAAGCATTTTACAGAGAGGCGAGTGCTTTGACAAACATTCGATGCCACTTTACTGAGGGAACTAAATGTGAAATTTCATGTAGATTGCGAAATCTGACGGAGACGTTGTTCGAAATTCCAAGAAAGCTACCAAGACACATGTGGGTATAAAGTTTTTTTTCAGAAAAAATCATAGATAAATAGCGGCAGAAAATCTGAAAATAATCTAAGTTTCGTACATATGTATGGAGTCCTTCCCTATTTGTACATTTTTACACCTAGCGGCTTATTTGTTTGAGCTGTAAGAGCTCATCAGTTAATAGTTCTTCAGGACGGCTTCTATTTTCGCTTCACTCCAGTATTCAAAGAAGAAATTGGACTGGACGAGACTAATAACGAAACACTAATTGAGATGATGTGGGCGGCTAAGGTCCTTGCGTTTAAAAAAAATGAACATTTTATAATTATCCATTCAGGCTTACATGAGAAAAGAAGTCAAGAACATCGAAATGTTGAAAAAAGTTGTGCTGCGTAAAGGAGAATGAGAATTTTCAATTAGCATGGAAGGGATTTTTCTCGACTGTTTGCTTCACATTTACAATAAACATATTTAGTCCGTTAAAGTATATATGTATAAAAACTTACTTTGATAAAAAAAAGAAACGCTAGTTGCACATTTCAGTTTACAACTAATTTATTTGGTTGAAATATATGCACAATGTGTGCGCTGTTCTCTTGTTTTACACTGTTATTATATAATATTTCATGTTGTATCACCTTTTCAATCGATAAAAAGAGAACGGGCGAAAAAAACGGAAGGGTTTGTTGTATTTGTCATTTCTCCCTGAAAGGATGGAATCGTCTAATTTCGTTCCGTCTAATCACGATTAGTCAGTGCAACAGAGAAGGAGAAACAAGAGAAAGGGGGAACTAATGGATGAATAAGTTCTTTTTAGCATCTTTCCAATCCGATCTATTTTCAAAGCGAATCTTCTGATCCAAGGAGATTCGGTAATTATTGAATATATAAAAATGTAACAATAATGATCGAATCTGTCAGGTATTTTTCAAAAAATGTAACGTATTCCGGCGTAATGGAATTCTATAGATCAGCGGGTTGACTGACGTAATTGTATCCAAGTTACGAAGTCGAAGATGATAAATATTTCGCCAAAAAATATAATTATGATGTCTGAGCAGTGTGAATCTCGATTTAAAAATTGCGGTTTATTGACTCCAGAATGCTTGTCCATTTGGCGGCATAGTTAGTTCGTAATATTTTTGTTCAGAAATTTAAGAAACAATATCAGCGAAAGCACTTTGAAGCAAAAAAGGAGATTATTCGCATCAGAATCAGAGAATTGGCGGTGGTTTAGGAGCGATTATCGAGCACTCTTTTCAGCTTTTTGACGTATTTGGCATTCTCCCGAACGTACACCTGATAAGTGCTGATTATTTTAACGTATTTTTCGGTCATAGTTTACTTTCGCCGTCCACATCATTTCAATGAGTTCCTCGTTATTAGTCTCGTCCAATCCGACCTCTTTGTCAACTAGTGGACTGAAGCGGAAGAAGTTGCCTTTCTGAATGATCAAGGTCATAATCTGCTTCTGCCAATTTCATCGGACTGATTCTACTGTGAACTCCCATCTTCTTCCCTCCCAATCTTTCACATTCCTTACTTGCGAAGGGCGTCGTACTGATGAGGTCCACCCTTCGTGAGGCGGTTGGGTGTCTATGACCCAATGGACCGAAACATCCAACCGCGTTACATTAGGAAGTTGCTCTCTCTCTCTTTGTTTCTTTTGTTGCAGCTAACAGTTTCTCGTTTCTTCAACAACTTAAACCCAAGATTCTTTCTAATTAAATGTCAGATCAATTATGCATATAGTAATTTGCAATTACTGTAAACTGCTTACGAGCATCATTGTCGTCGCATTTGATTCGGTGACGACGTCTCCATCGGCTCGTCCAATCTTCACAATCAATATATCTTTCATAAATTTTACAAAAACACTAAAGTTGAACGACTGACCTGCTTGAAAAACTGAAATGCGGTCCTGACTGATCTCCAAAAGCCGTTCATTCCACCATTTGATGGCCCATTCTACAAGATAGGTATATCCAAATTTTTACAATATCATGAGATTACCTCTTTCTCCACTCCAGTTCCAATAGATATCACTGCTCCCAATTTCATTGGTTTCTCACCCTGAGGTTAGCGAGTACAACATGGTCAAAACACAGTAATGCACCTCTTCGTCATCACCATTTTTCTCAATACGTTTCTCCAGGGCTCGATTGTAATGGAACTGAAAAACCCGTCTCCGGAAATCCATCCATCACCAAAACAGAGCAAAAAAAATTTAAAATTAATGAAAGCTCTTCCAGTGAGTTAAAATCAAAAAGATCGCTCTTTATCTTGCTATATTTTCGTGCTCTCTTACCCATTCCTGTAAGAGGATCACTGTGGGATTGTTTTTAGACACACCACCATCCTTGTAGTTCCTGTGTGATTTGAAGAAGAATGGAGCAGCACTTAACATTTTAAAAGATTATCTGCATATCAATATGATGACCCGCCTGGTGCATCTGGCAACTTCCCACACAAAAACTGATGACGGATCCTGCTCGTGTAATTTCAATATCTTCTCTGTTTTTATTGCAACCGAATCATCATCGCTTAACCTGAATCGTACCCATGGATTAAATATATTAGGTTTTTGACGAATAAAAATAACAGAAACTCGTAATCATTACGTGTCATCTTCTCTTTCCGACTGATCACTTTCATTCGGGTCCTCTGAAGGATTATTGAATCATTTAGTTGACTGTAATCACAAACCTCTACTTGCTCTTCGGAGTTCACTAGAGACATTTGTAGGGATCTGAAGTGCGAAATATAAATTGATTCAACAAAAGATTCAGCTGATAAAAAAAGAAAAAACACTCAATTTATACGTTTTGAACCGAACGCTGTTGAATTTCGATCCGGATGCATCCACTGCCGTAGAAATTAACTTCTTTCCGCTCTTCTCGCTCAAATATTTCATAAAATTACTACACTTGCTAGGTAAAGTACCCTATGTCATGTAATGTTATTTGCTCTCCATCATCGTTCTCATAAATTTTCTTCAAAAACTTTTCGAGAAACTGAAATTACATATATCAAAGATTATCATTTCAATGCTCTCACTCGTGCATCGTAGTCAACAACGCCAGACTTGCGATGAGTGAACACAACATCCTGAATAGATTCTGAAAATCCGATGACTGAAGAGATTTACCTTGAGCTTGAAGTAGATGTTTCTGCACTCATCGATCGTTTTACCATTCGCGAGTGCGAATGCGAGGATGGAACCTGATCGACATGAATTTCATCAATCACATATAATAGAATGCTTTTTGATATTTTCCGGAGGACAAATTGTCGGAGAGTGCGTCGTTTATCGTTTTCAGTGATATCCATCGAGTCAAGGATACTAATGATTCGATCACGAAGCTAAGATCGTTGCTGTCAAGCAGAGGTGAAAAGCACACACAAAGATCAGTCCAGCAGGTGAGATTTTCTGGTTTTCTGAAAGCACAAAATATGCAACTTGAGCTTCTGAACGCAATTATCTCCATTGGATATGGACACTATATCGAGCGAGCGTCGCCTCTTCACGAGGCCGTCAGGTGTGACGATAATAATGATCAAGTTTATATTCTCATTAAGAGCTCGGGACCTCGACGCCGTAATACTACTGCTATCACATGGTGTTAATGTCAACACAGTCAATCGACATGGATTCACTGCACTTTACTATTCCATTGAAGTATATTTTCATTTTAGCAATGCATCTGATCATTGCATTCTAGGACGATTGCCAAATCATTGCCAAAACACTTATTTTGTTTGGCGCTGAATTGATCATCAAGAGAACGATTGAGGAACAGATTGATGAAGAAGAATATGATGATGAAGATGAGGAAGAAGAGGATGATGAGAATGTTGAGGAAGAAGAAGATACTGAAGAGGACGAAGATGAAGAAGATGATGAGGAGGAGGAACATTCTGAAGAAGATTTGGAAGAAGAAGAGGAGGAGGACGAGGAAGAGGATGAGGAAGAAGAGGAAGAAGAGGAAGATGATGACGATGAAGAAGAAGAAGAAGACGAAGAGGAGGAAGAGAGGGAGGAGGAAAACGTGGAGAAACTGTCATTGCATCACGCTAAGAGGTAGCAAAGAATAATTTCAATCTAAATCAGGTAAATTTCAGTTCTGCAATGAGAGAAGTGATACAGGCAGCCATCGATTCAGCCAAACCACACGGTAAGGATTAGAGTTCGAAATACGGGTAATCGTCTCTTCATTTCACACACTTTCTCGCCTCTCTGACCGGTGAGAGAGCGCGTGAAGTGAAGAGACGATTACCCGTATTTCGAACTCTAATCCTTACCGTGTGGTTTGGCTGAATCGATGGCTGCCTGTATCACTTCTCTCATTGCAGAACTGAAATTTACCTGATTTAGATTGAAATTATTCTTTGCTACCTCTTAGCGTGATGCAATGACAGTTTCTCCACGTTTTCCTCCTCCCTCTCTTCCTCCTCTTCGTCTTCTTCTTCTTCTTCATCGTCATCATCTTCCTCTTCTTCCTCTTCTTCCTCATCCTCTTCCTCGTCCTCCTCCTCTTCTTCTTCCAAATCTTCTTCAGAATGTTCCTCCTCCTCATCATCTTCTTCATCTTCGTCCTCTTCAGTATCTTCTTCTTCCTCAACATTCTCATCATCCTCTTCTTCCTCATCTTCATCATCATATTCTTCTTCATCAATCTGTTCCTCAATCGTTCTCTTGATGATCAATTCAGCGCCAAACAAAATAAGTGTTTTGGCAATGATTTGGCAATCGTCCTAGAATGCAATGATCAGATGCATTGCTAAAATGAAAATATACTTCAATGGAATAGTAAAGTGCAGTGAATCCATGTCGATTGACTGTGTTGACATTAACACCATGTGATAGCAGTAGTATTACGGCGTCGAGGTCCCGAGCTCTTAATGAGAATATAAACTTGATCATTATTATCGTCACACCTGACGGCCTCGTGAAGAGGCGACGCTCGCTCGATATAGTGTCCATATCCAATGGAGATAATTGCGTTCAGAAGCTCAAGTTGCATATTTTGTGCTTTCAGAAAACCAGAAAATCTCACCTGCTGGACTGATCTTTGTGTGTGCTTTTCACCTCTGCTTGACAGCAACGATCTTAGCTTCGTGATCGAATCATTAGTATCCTTGACTCGATGGATATCACTGAAAACGATAAACGACGCACTCTCCGACAATAATCCAACAAAATATTTGAAAAAGCACCTCCACCTCCCCTTTGCTTTTAAGCCTTTGACCTTTCCAAAGATAAACCTAGCGATTATTTGAAAATTGGTGCCTGCAAATGTATTTTCCTGTTTTTTGTTTCATAATATCTCGAAGCGTCAATTCGGTAATATTCACTGACTCGTCGAGCTGATGTATTCGTTGTTGACGAATGAGATGAAGTGGTTAGCGTGGTTGTCAAAATCGTATTGATAGGACCACTGCAATCAATTTATCAATTTATCACAATTTCTAAAAATTCCTGATGGCCATTGTTTCAAATTTACACATTGTTGACCTCGCTTGTAGAGAAGACGTCAACTCGCGACTTCTCATTGAGAGCGATTTCACCAACTATAATTACATTTGATTACAACGAAAATATACTTTCCTTGAAAACCTCGTATATATGAAGATCGCCGAGGTTTATCCTCTCCAATGCTGCTGACCTGAAAGGTGACCATGTTTGGCGGAATCCAATATTTTGTTGAAACCATGAAATTTCACTTTTTCACTCACTTGGGCTCGTAATGGATTCAACTGAGCAGCCCTAATTGCGTTACTAATGTAAACGAGACAACTCTCCGCAGCCGCCTTAGACTTCGAAAACTGAATCAATTCGATCCATTCAGCGACTGCCGCGGACCTGATTTCAAGCATGGCTCAAGATTATGGGACTGCTGTGTAAGCCTATCCGGAATCAAATACTTACGAAAACTCGGTAGAGGCTTCTGAAGCAGAGTTTTCAGAATCGTCCGAATCGCTTTCAGAGGACTCTTCGTCTGAATTTTCTTTCGGGGATTCATCCTCTGAGTTTTCTTCCGAAGATTCATCCTCATCATTTTCTTTCGAGGATTCATCCTCTGAGTTTTCTTCCGAAGATTCATCCTCATCATTTTCTTTCGAGGATTCATCCTCTGAGTTTTCTTCCGAAGATTCATCCTCATCATTTTCTTTCGAGGATTCATCCTCTGAGTTTTCTTCCGAAGATAGATCCTCTGAATTTTCTCTGCGGGATTTATTCTCGGACATGTTTCAGAACCTGAAATTAATATTTTAGGTACATATAATATTTCGAAGTAGTCTTTTTAAATCGAAATATAGTGGTCGTTAGAAGAGGTGAACAGAAGAAAGACAAAAAAAGGAACGACATTTTCCACTTGATGTCGGCTGTGAAAATCACTTGAGTGAAAGAAGTTATATAGCATTCTACGAATACCAAATAGCGTAATCCATAGCATTCATTTTCTCGTTCCGAAACCTTTGAAAAACGATGATACCGATTAGAATAGGAGAAGAGCAATGATGTCAGTTTTCCACTAACATTTAGAAATTCGAAATTTAAAACTTTTGGAACAAGCGCAATATTCCAATGTTTTCTACTAGAAAGACGTAGAATATCACGCGTGTCACCTAAGAATCGAATAAAATAGAAGGTGGGTTGGCACATATTTTGACCCATACTTTTCTCAGCGGTTTTCAATAGTCCCTAGGGTCCCCCACACGATAGCTGAGAGCTTTGTTCCAAATTTTCAATTTTAAGAGCATGATACTTGTCGAAACTTTTTATTTTTCTAAAAGTGCCGAGTTTAGGGCGCTATATCTCGGTTCATTGACGTTCCCATCCATAGTTATCGGACTATAGAAACGTTCCAAATTTCATGGAGAATTATCCTGAGTCATTGGTTCATGCAATTTTCAACTCATATTTGCATAAATCGATTAAAACGTTTTATGAACACCACAAATCGAAGCCAAACATTCTGAGAATGTCAATCGATAGAGCTCGACGAGACGATTCGAATGATATGCTGAACGTATAGGAAAAAAGGTTGCGGCACGAAGATATATTCATTTTAAGTTCATTTTTGACTTTTTTCCACGATCGTGAGCTCAGAATGACCCCTTTCATCCTCTTATTCTTCATTCCCCTCCCTCGGGGCGCGGTCTGAGCGCCTGCGTTTCTAGTTTCGTTGTGTTTCACAGCCGAATTACATAATTTCTCAGTTCGTAAGTATCTAAAAATGCACAAAATGCGATGATTGAACAATAATTTGAACAATACTTCATCATATTAATGGGATCATAAAAAAATGTCATTGCTCTCTTCTTCAATAATCTTTCTCATGAAAGCATCTTCGTCTTCTTTCTCTCTTTGGTTTCTCGCTCTCTTTGGAGGAATTGGAGGAAACCAGCTGTAATGAGAAAGAGCTCTGCTGTGCGCATCCAACTTATATCCAAGCAAAATGTGGTTTCCAAGTTGGATCCAAGGACAGTACCACGGCCTCGAGAATCCAAGTTGGATCCAAGTAGAATTCCAACTTGGATCCAAGCTGATCCTACCCGTCGAGTCCA
>LS488200.1:61423-72465 GCA_900490705.1 Pristionchus arcanus | reverse complement strand
TATATATATGATAATTCGAGTGCTATTTATTCTTCCTGAACTGTACCTCTCAGTTCGAATCGAATGTCTCGGACTGTGAATTATAGAGTGCTTCCAGCCGGGTCCACGGGTCATATTGAAAAAGGCGTACTTGTTGCAATATTGGCATATTTCTGATGCATTCCTGAATTATAAGTAATTTGGCTAGGTTTGCATCCAACAATTTCTCCACATTTTTCAATCGATAGGAGAGAAGGGGGAATAGTTGAATTTGACATTTCTCCATGAATCGAGGTGAAGGGAATCATCTATTTCCGTTCCGTTTGCAATTAGTCATAATTAGTCAGAGAGAAAAAGAAGGAAAGAAACAGATTTGAAGTAAGATTGCAGTTACGATTTCTCTTTTCGCACATCCATGGTTCTCGATGAGTCTTCTTCCGTTCAATTGGAATATCCGTATGTATCGTATTTATTCATATTTTGCTGAAACAGTGGGGACATTTTAACCATTTTTTTAACCATTTCAGTTATCGCGATATCTAGATGTGTGAATAAAAATCAACAAAAAATTGTATTGTGAAATAACAAGTAAATAAAATACTCCAAAACGTAAAAAGTAGTGCCGAAATTATTAGAAATGCCTTTTGTTCGAAAATGTGCGCGATGTTCGATTTTCTTTGCATCCTTTGCAGGCGTTGCTTCAATGAATGGTTCGCCTTGTTGACGAAAGCGAAGACATGTGGAACAGGTTCTAACTTTCTGATATATAATGTGAATTATATTATTTAAAATACTACATTGGGTTTTTTATTTGTTTACAGCTCTCGCATGTTTGATCTATACTGGAAACGCCTTTAAAGCAGCTTCAATCTCTCCTGTACGAGTGAAGGTTTCTTTTTTTAACATTTAGTGTATGTTTTGTGGGCAATCAGAATCAATATAAAAATTGCGAAGTCGGTACTTACTTCATGTGAGCGAGGGCAGTAGGATGTAGGGAGTCCCTTAGACTGCTAAAATCTTGTATGCTAAAGAATATAAATTGCGAAAGAGTTCTATTATTAATGAACTCGCCACTTTATTTCATTTTCAACTATTGCTACTTACATTTAGTAGTTCCTGACCTAGTGATGATATAGTGATCAAACAATAAATTAGTATGAGATGCGCAAGACAAGAGAGGAAAGAAACGTATTACTTACAATCAGACGCTGCGAATGATTGTAAAGTTCGTTACATTGTACAAAGACCAAAAATGTTCAGATAACGGAGACCGAGAGATTTAACCATAGCAAGTGGCTAAAGGTGAAGAGCGGACCAGGTACGATAGGGTAATATGCAAACGAAAAAAAGTTTGCTTGAAATATATAATTAGGCTAGATATTCATATCGTGGTTGTTTTCCTAAACGAACTTTGACTGACCCATCTAGAAGGGTTTATCAAGAATTATCGCTTTTTTTCAGGCCGGACGTTCAGGATCGGTGGTAATCCCCCCATCCAAGTAGAAGTTATTCCTTCATGCGATCCAAAAATATCAACCACAGATCTGAGTGTGCGTATTAAAAGATTTTTATATTTGATGCAATTTTAATGCCAAGTTTAAGTTTTAAACAAATCAAGTCAGATAGATGTAGTAGCGTACCACGAGATCCTTTTCGAATGAATATCGTACTCTATATAAGTAGCAAAACACAATAACAACCGCCTGGCATAGCAGACTGAAGAAGTATTTGACAACAATAAAACGTAGAGCTTTTTGAAAGAAGATGAAGCACTGCGCTCAAAACCTAATCCGGACCATGGTTTTAACTCTTGTTTTTTCACCATTATCCAAACTTAAAAACATAAAATTGAGGATGTATCAAATTTTTGCAGGGCATGTGCAATGCGTACACAGACACACTTTTTTCCCTTCTGCACAAATTCGGTTTCGAAAGTGAGTTTTCTGATATAAGCAATTCATGCGTTCCACACTACAGTCGCCGCGCCATTTTCGGAATGTATCAATGTCTTCTTTCGATTGATAAATCAAAAAACGGAAAAGCAAGCATGGAGGTACAAATAAATGTTTTTCTTTTTTTTTAAATCCACTCTATTTTAGTGATGTTCGTCGATCTGAGAATACGAAAAAAATCTTTGAATGTTTTGCTAACTTTTTTACGAATTATGATAATGGAGCGTTCATGGACGGCTGTGGAGAATTGGTGTGTTAAAAATGATGAAATTATGATTTGGCGGAAAAGTATTAAAAATGAACAATACCAATGATAAGAAATCGTTTGTCCGTTTCTGTATTCAAGTCTATTCTATTCACAGCTGCTCAATGCGATCGTTTCAATTGATCGCGGTTTTCACATCAGCAAACACTCTCCGATCTTCGAAGCTACCAAGTGAGAATTTTAAATCAATTCTGCGCAAAATCATCAATTGCGTTATTTGTTTCATAATTATCTTTGAGGTCGCAAGATCTCGACGCTCTAATAATGCTTCTCTCACTCGGTATCGATGTGAATAGCAGAGACGATGATGGTTTCACTGCCCTTCACTACGCGATCAAGGTTTGCACAAGAATATCTCGCTAAAACGGATTGTAATCTGTTTGTAGCAGATAGTGATCGTAACGATTTAGAATAATAAATATTTCATCAGCTCGATTATCCTGTGATCGCCAAGACTCTCATTCTATTCGGAGCTGATCACAATCTCGTGAAAATCGGAGACAAATCAATTCAACAGATCTGTATTGAAAAGAGAAAAGAGTAGGATGAACAGTTTGATTCAATACTGCCAGCGCGCATTTAGGCTGATCCTTAAGCGAAATAACTCTCGATTAATGGACACTGCAATGTATCATGTGCTGAAAATTGCTGCAATTCCATCGACTAAGAAAGCGAAACTAAGCAGTACGTTTAGAAAACAATCCATAACGTCTGTGATGTGCACGTATTACACGTATTCGCATTCTTACTAAACTAAGTTTAGAAAAGTATAAGAGGCATCTGCGGCAATCAACAAATCCGAACCCAAAAATTACTGGCCAGAAGACGCATTTGCTGAGCTTAGACGGAGGAGGAATTAGAGGGCTCGTTCTCACTACGGTATTTCCTCACTACTGCACAATATAAAAATAAGGAATATTTCTGTAGATTCTTGACGAAATTGAACGTATTATTCCCGGTTTTTTCAACAACGTTAAATTTGTTGCCGGAACTTCTACTGGTACGAGTTTTTTTATATTCTTTTTAAATTTAGAATGTTATTTTTAGGCTCAATTCTAGCATTAGCGATGTGCAGGGGAAAAAGCGTCGCAGAATGCAGAAATATCTACTTCATGTTCAAGGTTCCAATGTGTCCTATGTCATATATTTCATCCATTAAATCAGGACCTTGTTTTCACTCGAGGATTCGGAATCAACTATGATCATAAAGTGAGAATTTTTTGTGAAGTAGTTTCAAACTACTTGTATGTGTTTCGTATGCGAATGCCTAGATTTTTTCAATCATTAGATGCAATTGGTAATTACCGGTACTGAACTTTTCCAGGTGCTGTTTTTGTTGTTGCTTTGCTGTTTTTTTTGTTTTCCGAATAAAGATTATTGAAAAAGCCTACATTCCAGATACTGACAAATTTTCTCAAGAATATCTACGGCCAAGACGAAGAAGATCTCACTATGCACCAATTAGGGTAAGATTGTATTTTAAGCGCACATTTTCATTTGTATGAACGCAATACATTACAGTGTAATGAGCGGCAAAATGATCATATCAACCTCCGTTGATCAATCTGGGGACACATTAAAAGCTGCGCACTTCAAGAGTTACACGGTAATCCACTGTATAGTCCCTTTTCAATACTTCTTTTCAGCTGGAGGAAAAATTTAGCCACTCTTTTGAAGAAACGGATGCTGATGACATAAGCGATGGTAGATATAAATAAATATAATTGGGTTCAATTAATATTTAAAAATATATGTATCTTAGATTGCCAAGAAGCCGATAATGAGCAAGATTGCCCCGAATCGGTTGAAAAACCGTTGAATGAGGAAGAAAGTAAATACAATTTCAAGTGGTTATCCTGCGAATCTCGTGAAGAACCTCTCGATCCAACCCCATGGAAAGCTCAAGCATACAAAGTTGCCAGATGCACGAGGTATTGTCGGGCACGGACTTTTTTTTAAATATCTGGCTCAAAAATATTATCACTGAAATGTAAAAGCTGAAATTGCTGAAATCATTACAGTGCTGCGCCATCCTATTTCCAATCGGCCGAGAATGGTAAATACTTGGACGGAGGCCTTCTCAATAACAATCCCACAATGGTCCTACTCGATGAGTGGCTAGCGTATAATGATGTTGAGAAGAGTAAAAATAAAGAATTCGAATTAGAAGGAAGTGGAGTAAGTATTTCAAAATATTTCTATTGTTGCTTAATGCCCGAAATTCTCAGAAGAAGTTGGGAGCGGTCGTGTCCATTGGAACAGGAAAGTCGAAGCCTAGCACGGTTAGATGTTTCACATGTCCGTCGGAAGAAACATCATTAGAAATTGAATCCAATAAATGTCTATATTATCTACATTTATAATCAATTTGAGGAGTCGAGCGGCTGCTGTCAATGCCTGCAGACAACTGAAAATATAATAGGTGTTGAACTGAGAAATCTGGCCAGCACCATCTGCAAGCTGAAGGGCGAGGTATGCCAGAGTGGTCGTAATATTTGTAGCCAAAAACGCTCAGAATTTGCCACAACGTTTTCTGGAAAATGAGAAATTATTGTTAGTTTTGTTCTGAAGGTTTATGCAGAAGCTCCGGGTTCTACTCCCGGTATGCCCATTAGACCTTTGAAATCTTTAGTGTTGAGCGTATTCAGATAGCCAAATCGGATGGGCAAGTTGTGGATCGGTCGTACAGGATCACGCATTCACTCGTTAGTTTATTTCGACCTTGTGTCAAAAATATCCTTGTGCCAATTATGTTTCCAGAGTGGAGCCTTCTTCCGATTCACTCCAACGTTTGCGGAGGAGATTGACTTGGACGAAACGGATAACCTAACTCTGATCGACATGATGTGGGATACAAAGGTAATAAATCGAAGGCTAAAGAATTGGTTGGATTTGCTCGATCATAAATATGTCAGTTAATTTAATAGTTTTCCAGGTTTACATGAGAAGACAAGAAAAGTACATCAGAATGCTCAAGAGCATAATGTATGATGAGTCGAATAAGAAAAAGTAAACGGCTGTTTACAATTCCACTTTATCTACATAATTCTGAATTTTGTTTTCGTTGGGTTGGGCTTACATTTGCTTGATAAATGTTATTTAATATTAACAATTCTGCATCGAAAAAAAGCGCAAAAAGATTTCTAATTTCCTATTCCCGAACTATTTACCACTGTTGTCTTCGTCGCTGGAAAAATAAATGCCATGAGGAGAGAATAAATGCCAAACGCTGACTCAGAAAAATCTCTGGCACTATTCGAACACATTCTGTCTCTTCCACAAGTGCAGTGCTCTTTTCTATCTCACTTTTGTTTCTGATATAACGGACTCGAAGTATTCTGTAATGAGTGTCGACGAAAGTCCAGCTACTTTCGAGTGAGTAACTGCTCTGACAACTTTTGGAATACTGTTTTGGACATGTGATGAACTACGGTAGAGGGTCGGACTGTCACAATTCTAATAACTTTGAGTTCGGACAATCTACAAGATTGGATCAAGTTGTTCGAACATCCAAAGACCGCAGCAACTGCGGCCGGGTGTTTGGTGTACATCGCAAATGCCTTTTCCGAAAAATCGTCAGTGAGTGTGCAAGTGAGTGATGTTTTACGTTTGTTGTTGATTTTCGCTCATCAAGTAAAATCGATATATCCATTCCAGGTTTCAGAGAGCAATCGGAAAATTGCGAGCTCCGAACGATCGGTTTACGTTGGATGTGGGCATTTTATAATCATTTTTAAAAAATAGTAAATTACAGCTGGCGAACTGGTCTTGAAAGGAAGCAGCACAAGCATCAAACTAATAGTTTCGGAAGATGAGAAAGTACTGTCTCGGTTGATCTTCTTGTAATTGCCACTCATTGGGGTTGCACGATCGGTAATCCCGCATTCCCTATAAATGTTCCTTTTTTCTCTAGGCTCTTTCACTCGCGCGCGCTATTTCTTGACTCTAACCGTCTTGCGTCTAGCCGTCTACCTGGGGGATTCCGGTAATACCTATACCGAACGTGCAGCTCTACCAGTCATGATTTAAATTAAAATGAATTTTAAAAAAAATGTATTTTTAGCAGTTTCACGACGTTGATCGATATGCGCATCAAATGATCCTTTTCATCAACAGTTATTCGAAGCAGAAGAACTCGGGATGTCAGTGCTGGAATTGAGAGCCAATTCTAAGTCTGATTTGCAGGGACCCTCCATCCCGTTCGTATTGTCACCAGATACTGGAGGTCAAGGAAAGAGAAACCAGTTTGGAGGTAAGATCTCATCATAATGGAAATCTGTGCTGTAAAGGAAAAGATACACTTGGAAATCATGACAATTCAGTGACATCCGACGTCGCGATAAAACTGAGCAGTCAATTGAAGATTTATCAGCGTTTCTCGCGAACGGAAATGATGATGAATGCACCGAGGAAACTGCTCAGATGGTTAGTGAATGCTTATTTTTAGGGTGGGGCGAATATTAGAAACTCTTTCTCCAGCTCCTGAACGCAATCATCTCAATTGGTCACGGACACCACATCGATAGAGCATCACCCCTTCACGAGGCTGTGAGGTATAAATATGATTATAATATTTTTGCTAAAAATTACATTTAGAGCTCAAGACCTGGACGCGGTAATCATGCTCCTTTCCCACGAAGTCAATGTGAACAGTGTTAACGGCAAATCGTTCACGGCCCTGTATTATTCAGTGAAGGTCAACCTGATGTTATTATATTTTAACCGCCTGAACTGCGCATTTCCAGTTCGATTACATTGTCATCACTAAGACGCTTATTGTTTTCGGATCGAGTCTTACAGTGAAGAAAATGGATGATGAAGATGCGGAGATAGTTAGTGTTCAGCTAGCGAAGAGGTAAGATTCGTTTTGGATTCAGGGTTAGCTAGGGCAAAATAATAATATGCGGCAAAATATCTGATAAATCCAGCATTTCATTTCCAGTGCTGAGATGCGTATAATTATCATATATATGACGACTCCTTCCGTTGATCCATGTTACTTGGATGGTATTTTGTTCATCGACAACTCATAATTTGAAAATTTCAATCGTAGAAGAAACAGTAAAAGATCTGCTAAAAGTGAACGTTCGACAGGGAAAGAAGACTCATTTGATGTCACTGGATGGAGGTGGAATCAGAGGACTCGTTCTCACTACTGTTAGTTCACCCAACCAAAATAATGATTATTATTATTTTTATAAACTAATTGTTAGAAGTAATATAAAACATTCAAGAAATATCCTGCAGATTCTGTCTGAACTTGATCGGAAGATCCCGGGAATCTTCAATCATATCAAATGGGCTGCGGGAACCTCCACAGGTTTGTTCTTGTTATAGGTTTTCTATGACATCAATCAAACTAGCATTATGCAAGTAATACTTTGTATTTTGTTCATCGACAACATATTTTGTTTAAATTTTGATTAGCTGAAAGTGAATTACGGAGTTCAGGTTCAATTCTCGCTCTTGCCCTTGCACATGGAAAGACAATCGAACAGTGCCGCAATATCTACTTCAAGTTCAAGGTTTGGAAATAAAACAAGATAAACAAGTATAATGTAATTTAAGGATGCTGTGTTCACTCCTTCGAAAGAGGACTACCTCGTATACGATACGAATGTAAGAACATTAATGGGATTTTTTGTTCGAGCATTATTTTAGATCCTAGAATCTTTCCTACAAGATATCTTCATGAAACCAGATGGAACGCAAACAACAATGCATGAATTGGGGTAAATGTTGATTTGATTATTCAAAATAATAATATTTAAATCAGGGAGATGAGCGGAAAGAAGATTATTTCAACAGCTGTTGATGCATCCCGTGATAAGTTGAAAACGGAGTTGTTCAAAAGCTACAAGGTATGTACATTGTACGGGTAATCGTTGTTTAATTTGTAGTTCAATAACTAATTACAGATTCATCCACATTTTGCCAAAATGCATAATGAGGATCGAGGTTAGAGAATTTCTTCATTCCTTTTCATTAATAAATTTACATTTTACTTTTCAGAATCTGTTCGATTACAAGAGGACTACTTGGCACCGTCGATACGACAATTAAATGAGTACTACTTCGACGAATCGCTCCCTGTAAAAAGAGAGATACCGATGTAATATTTTATTGCTTTTTCCTTGAGGCAACATTCTCACTGTCGTATAAATAAAATTCATAACAATGGCAGCATTTTCAGGATTGTGTGTGATCGAGACCAGTCTGATAACTCCAAGCTGCAACTTCACGAGCGCCATCCGGCACATGTCCGAGTCTGTGATGTCGCCAGATGCACTAGGTAGGAGATTATTCTAGATTGTAATGGCTACAAAACTACAATACTGGAAAAAAATTTGGTTAAATGCGTTCGGAAACAAAAATTCAATTTGAGCGCCGCCCCGACTTTCTTCAAAAAGTGTGGCATCTACATCGACGGAGGCATCACCAACAACAACCCAACCGTAGTACTGATTAGAGAATGGGTAGGGAGTGATTTGACAGAGATTAGGCAAATTCACGATCTCAATTCAATGGAAAAAAGATTCCGTTAAAAAATTTCGTTTCAGGACAGGTACAATAAAGTTCTCAAGACACTCAGAGAAGAGCATGGAGAAAACCATAAGTTATATTTAATTTTAACGTTCTCTAAATTTCCATTATTCGTGAATCTGCACGATTCGAAAATTTATTGCATTATATTAGATACTAAGGATGAGATGCCGATGGATCTTGGAGCCGTGATTTCGATCGGAACCGGAAAGAAGAAGAACGCTAAAATCGTGGAAGATGTGGTTAGAATTTAAAATTATTTGTGTTGTCACGTCATACTTCCGATTGCCGAATAATCTAACATCCAACCTGTTTATCAACATACTTCCAGGAAATTGGCGCAGCCGAAAAAGCGCAGGAATGGTTTCACGACCTCTGGGAGGGCCTTCGATTTGGCAAGAAGTTTCTGAGAGAGGTGCACGAGTACAATCGTCGAGTTGCTCTACTGTTATGTTTTTGGTCCAAACAATGACCGCTCTGATAGAATCATAGGGAAGGAATACACTGTGAGAATAGGTTGGGCCAAAAAAACAAAACCCTAACTGGAAACTTCCTTATATATTTCAGATCGGAAAATCTGATGGAGATGTTGTGCAGAATTCCTACAAAGATACGCACCAAAAAGTGAGTAGGAAGAATTTCGTAAAAATATGGGTCTACGTTTTAAAATCATCCGCATCAATATTTGCATCGATTTTGTTCATGGGTAAATGTTGAAAAAAGCTATTATACTTCAGAATGGTGCCTATTTCCGATTCACTCCAACTTTCGAACAAGAAATTGAAATGAATGAGACAAACAACGAGACGCTTATTGAAATGATGTGGAAAACAAAGGTGAAGCCAGTGTTTAATTATTAACTTTGCTTTGAATTTTCAGATGTACATGAGAGATCACGATCATTACATCGGCATCCTTAGGAAATTGATTCTATTCGCTGACTATCCAATTCCGAATAATCTATGAAGAATCACGCATCAATCATAACCATTTTGGTATTGGGGACTGTGGGATCTGTTCTGTACTTTTTGGTGTGATTTTTTTGCAATAATTCAATGATTGTAATTGTTCTAATTTTTAGCGTCTAGAAAAGACATTGGAGATAAATATGCATCGTGTTCTCAGAAATATGTGCAAACGATATTGCTCTGAAAACATTCACAAGCAACACACTAACTTTTATTGCTTGAAACTAAATAAACCTTGTGAAAATAGGCGGACATCGGGAAAAACTAACAGAATGTGGGTGGAATTATCGCTATTTACTTGCAGAATGATTTGTTTGTTAGGAGTGCGTGAAATTTTGGCACCCCTGGCTCGGATGTGAAATGCGAAAAACAGAATAAGAGACGTGACACGCGCGCACTGTATCGTAGTCAACGAAGCAGTTTCATACATTATTCATCCACTACCCTCATGAACTCTTTTTTTAAAATAAATTTCATATATAATAAACATGACCAGAATTGACGAATAATTAACTATTTCCATTTATTTGACTTCGTGAAGCACATTCGCCCGTTGTAAGCCCTAAAAGCTATGTTTTTCTCGCTAAAAATAACGTCGTCTCTCGCCCGATTGGTTCCTATAGCAACATTTTCGGCATACACACCGAAAATAGCAGTAAACTCGAAAGGCGCTAGTTTTAGCTGAATGATATCCGCGTTGAATTACGCAAATATTTAAGGTTTCTGTGCGAAATTCCGAACCTAGAGGATTAAACAGATATTGTATTGTTTACCATTTCACATAATCTCGTGGGGATCGCTAAATCCCCTGTATATCCGCTTGATCCACTATTCGCTGTACATATCCGCTATTATTTGCGGTTTTTGTCTATCGGAATACTCGAGAAGCATGATATTTGAAAAAAAGTGTTTTCGCAGTGATTTGTAACTTTCACCTGTTCTCTACCGTCGGGGGAGTGTGCGAAATGAAGAGACCATTTCGTGCCTATCAATTTCCATTACAGCTTCATTTCTTCCAGCTTCTCGCATGGATATTTTCGCCCTTCCTGATGTATTTCTTCGAAAATTAATGCGAACCGTGGAGATAAAGGATCGTCTGAGGCTGAGGCTCACTTGTCGGTGTGTAGTTAAAATATATTTTTCATGAAAAGCAATGACGAATACAAATTGGTTTGGTTTAATATATTTTATACTAGCAACCACAATTTGAATCTAAGGAATTTTCAGAGCGTTTGAGCAACTAGTTGCGACAACGCACGCTGGAATTTTCGACTTTGGCACGATTGAGCGAGGAAGTCGAATAATTGATCCACACAATGTAAGAATTGCGTTCTT
>LS488200.1:33606-60033 GCA_900490705.1 Pristionchus arcanus | reverse complement strand
ATTTTTCGCCTATTTAAAATAATATTTCACCGGCCAATTTTTGTATTCATCCACTTATCGGGGTCAACAAAAAATGTGAAACAAAAATTAGGACGGGTAAACGCGAATTCGCGAAAAGGAAAAAAGGTAGAAAAGGTAGAAAAGGCCGTTTGTTCGGTAATGGGAGCGATGTACGATAATTGGAAAAATTAACATGTATATTTCGTCCGCTTTACTCTTACCACCGAGTGCGAATTATTCATATAAATTACCTTGCCCGAGTTTTTATTACCAATAGCGGTTTCTACATGTTCGAGTGAATACGTTCAACAATTCATTAAGCATTGAAAATAAATTCTGCAGTAATTCCAATAAAGTTGCTTGATTTTTCATATTTTGATGATATGAACACTCTCGTTGCGATCCTTGGCTCTAAAAGGAGTACATTGCGAACAGATCCAGTGTAATCCTCCATTGTTTCCAATCTGCCCTTTCTCTCTTCCGAAAACACCGCCAGTTCTCTCCCCTCGATTCTCGCCCCCTGAATGCATTCAATTAAATACCTATCTCGTGCCTCTTGAAGGGGGCCTCTCGACGCGAGACCCCATTACGCAAAGAGCACTCTAGCATATTTGAGGTAGCGGTCTGTGTTGGTTTTTGGCGCAGAAATATTCCGATGTGGTCCGAATTCAAATGTTGGTCTTTTGCCGCCACTGGTTATCGTAACAGGTTCTTTACGTTTCGTGGTCATTTTCGTTGCGTTATTTTGCCCAGCTTCTTCTCTCGGAGTCTTCCACCAAATTCTCCGTTGTCTAAAAAAAAGGAAGAAAAATTAACGTATTGCTGAGTCCAGAACATGCCTTGCGAAGTCGAGGAGTTGCCCAAGAAGGAGACTATCGTACGTTCCCGGAAGGAAATCAACAGCGACAACGCCCACGAAATCGTCGAGGTTAGGTCACAATTTATATAACCACTTTCCGTAATTGTTGCAGCTCGCTGGTACATCCAAATTCACTCCCACCTCCGGCAGAAATGTCAACACAATCGACGATGTTTTCTACAGAATATGCTCGGTATGATGGGCGCATCGAAATAAAACTGAAATTAAATCCTGTCAATTTTAGTTCTGCTTCTTCATCGGCGTCAATTTCTATCCTCAACGCAGCTTGAATCGACGCTGTTTCTCACTGTTCATGGTTACTGTTGTTTGCGGCACTAGTAAGTCATTGGTTCCAGAACTAAAATGTAGATTGTCATTATACCTCTCACTATTGTCATGCCAGTATTAGATTGTCATTAGAACCAACTCTTTATCATAATGGCTCCCTCATGTTCAAAAATATTTATATTTCTGGAATTCGCTTGGGCGAATTTGAAATTTTGAGCAGGGCACATTCATTTTAGGAAGGATAGTTATGATTGGTAAACCTGGTGATGATACGTTCAGACCTCTACCTCGTGGTCTCCGCCGCCTATCTCACTCTCTCGAAGCCATTCGTGACGGAGCGAGTGGCTACATCGATCAGTATCTGTAGTTGGATGCTGCAAGCGACCATGGCTACGGTGGGGATTTTAATTTACCGTAGTTTTATTTCCTGCCACTTTTAAAATTTACCAGTGAAATATAAAATCTATTATTCGATATTGCAGATGTTTCTCTCCTTCTGGCAGCACACTAGTCAGACTTGCGAGATACGAAAGTTACTGCATGAAGCTAATCAGGTATTTTATGGCTTTATCTATCTTACTATTTCACGGTGAATTTCACGGTGATAATTCCTATTTTTAATCTGACGGAGTTTGCAAACCTTTCCAAATGAATATTTCTAACTTTCAGGGTGAGGGAATTCATCACCATCGAATTAAACTCTCAGGCATTCTAAAGACTTTCTACGTTGTTGTCGGTAGGTCAATTGTCGATCTCTATTATAACTAAAAAAATTTTTAAGGTCTTTGGATCGCCTACTATGCTATCATGATCGTTGCAACCCTGGTCATGGCCGATTTCGGTGACACGGATACGGACATTCTGGAGGCGGGAAAAACAATTATCATTTTTGCTTCTTCGTTATTCGAATGTACATTTGCAGATCTTCGGAGACCGCCGACTGTTCATTATCGTTCAATTGACGGGGCTGTACTCGATTATTTGTTGGGCAGTTGCATTTTTCATCTATTCTCTGCTCATTCACTCGACGCACTATGAGTTCCTCCATTTCAATGAGCAAGTTCGATCGGTGCGTTAACTGGTAACATATTTTTTCAATAAAATATAAATAATTGAAGATAAAGTGCGATAACGAGAGCAAAACTGACGAGGAATTGTTCAGTTACATTCTCAAGTTGATGAAGGTGAAAACCCTTCAATTCACCTGTTAAATTTTTCCTTTTCAGATCCACAATCGGCTTACTGAATGCGTGAAGCGTCTGGATCAGATGTTTCATGTACGTTTTTATTATCTTTGAAATTTATTTTTTGGGAAATTTGTTTAATTATTGAATAATTTCCAGCGATACGCCTTCATTATGATCGCAACGATCATTCCCACGACCATTTTTGCCCTGTTCATCATCTTTCGAACTCCGAAAACATCCACTGGCTGGGTATGACTTATTATGCACATTGCTGTAATGAAAAGTAGCAGAAAACGAGTGAATAGAAAGGAATGTCTCATTCAGATCCCAAATCAGCTAATGTTCTCCTGTCCCATCATAATTCTGTGCATGTTCTCCTTCTTCGCCCTAGTAAATGCTCCTTCACAGCTGCATACCACGGTGAGCGGGGTGGAAGACCGAAAACATCCACTGGCTGGGTAAGACTAATTATCAATTCTGTTGAGCTATAATCGATTCTCTTTATAAAATCCATCTCACTCAGATCCCAAATCAGCTAATGTTCTCCTGCCCAATCATAATCCTCTGCATGTTCTCCTTCTTCGCCTTGGTCAATGCTCCCTCGCAGCTGCATACAACGGTCAGCGGACGGAAATTTCGATACTCACGGAACGAAATATTGAATATTGCAGATCTACAACACAAAATCCTCACTCTGCGCGAACACTCACATTTGGTTCCCGTATCGGCCGAATGTCAGTTATTTCCTTTCTCTTGTTTATGCATCTCAACCGCTCTCGGCTCACAGAGTATGCATTCACAGCAGTTGTTGCTGTACCACAAAACCAGATAAATGTCCCGTTCTAAAGGGCGATAATCCAGTTCAGGTCTATCACTCGGCCCTCGCCTTCGTTGCTCATCTCGATCAAACGAATCTTGGCGTGTCCATCTGGGGGTTTGCTGTTGTGAGCAAACCACTCGTACTGACGGTTAGTTTCTTCATTCAGGAAAAGGGCAGATCTTCATTCGCTCCCCAAAGGAAATATGATATTTTAGTGATTTTGAATGATTTTTACTTATCACATAACACCGAGTCAATTAGATAAATGAGTTCATGAATGATGATTCTTTTGCAGACCCTATCCGTCATGGTCACATGTCTCGCTCTATTCCTGCAATTGGGCGATTGCACAACATCGCATCGATCGGATAATGATAATCGAGATATAGTTGCTCGCTTGATGAATTCGAGCGACTTGTAAACCACATGCTACTCCTTTCATGTCATAACTCTTCAATAAACAAGTATTCGAATGTAACTATTTTATTATCATATGCTTCTCTTCTTTGTCCCTTAGCATCGCGAGTCCTCAACTTCCTGTCGATGGACGTCAGCGATGATCACTTGCTGCTGAACGGATTCTTCCTCTACGAGGACATCGTCCGGATCGACGATAACGTCATCAGAGGCGTTGATCGCTTGACGACTGAAATGACGTCATTCGTAAACTTTTCATACACCAGTATGCCTAACTGTATGCGTGGTATGCGTTGCGGTGTATGGGTTGTATATCATTTCAGGAAACAAAAATATGATTGATAAAAAAATAAACTCTCACTAGCTCTTGAAGTCGTCCTGTTGCGGCAGTGCGAGAGACGATAAGTTGGCCTAAACATTAATTTCCAAAATATTTATTATTTTCGAAAATACCTTGCATTTGGCCCACTTCGCGTGCTGCTCGTGATCGGCCGACACCCATAGTGCTGCTTTATCCTCGAATTATATTTATTATTAATTAAATTAATTAAATTTAATTAAACAACAAATTGTAATGATACGAAGATCAATCGAACCTGTGCGGAGACAGCCGGAGCGAGAGGCGCGAAACTGCAACGGAAAGCAATCATCATCAAGTTTAGTGAAAAGATCAAAGATCAAAGATCAAGAATCAGACTCACTCTTCGATGGGTCTCCTTGGACGACGCTCGCACGGTCGCTTGCGCTTCTTGAGTAGACTGCAAATTGATCTTTGATCTTTCATACGTCATCATTTACTTTTATTATATTCTAATCAACATCATAAAGCTGTCGCCTAGAACAGGCTTGGCATTGTCTTTATGGGTTCATAATCATGAGCGATTGAACACGAATAATTGCTCTGTACAACGTGTGGTAGAACGACTGCAATCAAAGGGCTATCGGTGCTAACCAGCGGAAGTCTGGGAATAAGATACTAGCGGAACGATAAAACGATAATTCAACTCCTCACCGCTTCTCGAGTATCTGCGGCGGGATTTCGATCGATACGGCAAGAAAGAAGGAAACGAAGAGTGAGAGGCCGAAGGTACTGTAGAGATCAAAGATCAATCATGATCAATATTCAAGTTTTCCCGAAAGATCAAAGATCAAGCTCATGCTCACGTCATCGCGAGCAGTAGGAAGTGTCCGAGGGAGGTGGGCGTGGCGGGTCGCCGAGCGGTGAAGATGATCAGCAGCAGCAGCTGCTCGTGCGTAACGTACACGCCAAAGGCCAACCTGCAAATCGTCGCTAACCAGTGGAAGTTTGCATCCGGAATTTTAGGGATGTGCGGAACAGAAAAATCGAACCGAGACAGCGGCAGCAGCCGATGCGAGCCGAGAATAGCCTGCAGCGAGCGGCAGTGGCCTGAGAGATCAAAGATCATGCAACAAACCACAATCAAGAGATCAAAGATCAAACTACAGTACCGTTTTCGCACAGCCACACGAGCAGCGCCAGGCCGGCGGACCAGGCGGTAGGCGCGCCAATCAAATGCACCGTGTGGTAGAATGACTGCAAGCAATGGGCTATCGGTGCTAACAAGCGCAAGTCTAGGAGTTAGATACTAGCGGAACGATAAAAATGGATTACGTCGTGGCCGGGCGTGATGAAGGCTGCGAACAGCAGAAAGGCCGAGGCTGTTTTCAGTCCGACCAGGAGCGGGTAGGGCAGCGATCGCTCGCTGCGCACGCACACTTGCCAGCCGGTGAGCGCGCCTGAAGAAGCGGGTCGGTGCTAACGAGCGGAAGTATTGGGCGGACACTGGCGGAACGAAATAATCACCAATCAAAAAAGGAGCGGCGCGAGACAGTGGATTGCCGTAGAACCAGATGAACATGTCCTCCAATATCTCACTCTGAATTGATCTTTGATCTTTGATCTCCGGTCGTTCAAACCTGGGGAAAGGCTGATTCGGCCAGAAGAGCGTTGATGACGTCACCGCCGAGACTGCAATGGACGACGTTTCCCACTCACTACACCAAATGCTTATCCTGTCGAAAAGTCGACAAGCGACGTTTTCCAATGCTCACCTGAACGTATGCACGCTCACTGCACGATACACTAGGATGAATACGGTAAGGGAGCCTGCGGCGATGCGCGCGCGGATCGGCACGTACGTGAGACCGATGAGGAGCAGTGGGCAGAACTGGAGAGAGATCAAAGATCAAAGTTCATAGTTCAAAGATCAACCGACAATTTGGATCTGCATGTCCAGACTGAGATGCCACAGCCAGGGCAGGCAGAAGGAGGGCACAAAGTTGCCGACGAAGAACAGGTGTGGTGCGACGTCGCCGAACGTGGTGCAGTTCGTGCCGAACACTCCTAAACGTCGACTGTTCAAATTTTGAAAAGGCGACCTATAGCATACGGCGTACGCCAGTACACCACGCACCAATCTCAGGATCCCACATCGGGCCATCGCCGAGCGAGTTGAACACGAAGAGGGTGAAGAGCGAGACGAGTAGCTGCAAGGATCAAAGATCAAGGAATAAAGATCAAAAATCAAAACGAACGATGGTCGGGTAGACGCGGAAGATTCTGTGAACGACAAAGAGAATCCATCGAGTAACGCGACGAACGATCGTTGCTTCGGGTAAGGCCTGTCTGCAAAGATCAAAGATCAACTTTATCGATAATCGTTATTTTCTGGTATATATGTATATTAATGAACATGCAGGCAATTCATGACCTTTCTTTGGCAAGCGAACCATTTTTGCGTTTAGTTAGCGGGAAAAAGTAATAATGGAATTTATCGTATATCAAAATCTTTTTACAATCTATCCCTGTAAGGCGCCTATCGTTAGAGTTCTGCTAGCTGGTGATAAATAAGTAAATCTCATCAGCATCTCTCACCTAAACAGCAGTCTCTTCCTGTAAGTGAATGACATCACGGCTCCCGATATGAAGAGGAAAGTGTCGACGGCGAGTGGAGACGCGAGAAGAAAGTAGGAGGAGAGGGTGGGTGAGGAACTGGAAGAGATCAAAGATCAAAGATCATTCCAAGCTTTTTGTTCTGCGTGCAAAGATCAAAGATCAAACTTCAAAAAAATTCTTACAGTGACTTCTTGAGCATGCGCGCATTATCCATGTAGAACAGTGAGAAGAGGCACGAGTGGCCGACGACCACCTGCGGAAGTGAGAGATCAAAGATCAAAGATCAAAGATCAAGCTGCAAAGATCAAAGATCAAACTACGAACCCAGACAGCAGCGAGAATCCTCATCGCGTGCAGGCACTTGATGTCCTTCTCGGCATTGCGGAAGAGATGCGCGAGTGAGGAGCGAAGGGAGAACGAGCACAGCTGAAGGGATTGATCTTTGGTCTTTGATCTCAAAGTTCAAACTAGAATCTAGGTCAAAGATCAAAGATCATCTGCCCCCTACCGCCTCGGTAAACACTCCAATCCTCGCCAGTTTCCTCTTGATCTCGGGTACGTCTCGATAGGTCAATGCGATCGACGGGGCGGGCTGCAATCGATCTTTAGAGTGAAGATAAAATCAGTGCGATCAAACTACAAAGATCAAAGATCAAAGATCAAAGAGATCAGAGGTCTAACCAAATGGGACTGGCTCGAATCGTCACTTTGCGTCGATCGAGTAGTGGCCACACTGAGCGAGGAGCAACTGGAAAGGGGGTTAGTGGTCTACTCTCGGTTATCGTCGAATGAGCGCCTTCTGGGTTAGAACCATCGGAAATATTTGTGGTCTCTCTCCGAACAAATTTATTTGCAAATTCTCATCCAGAGAGTGTTCATCCAACCAAATATCGAACTACCCGAGCAATTAAAGAATATATCATTCCCTCTTTTCCTCCTCACCTCCTCACACTGCCCTCTCCGCTCAGCCGGTCGTAGTCTTCGTGTTTCTAAAAACATATTCAATCGATATCACTCTCCCCCCTACCGTATACCTCCCGTCTTCTCCATCGATCGAGCGCGCTCCCGCACAGGACTACGGTAGCGAGTGCGGCGCATACCGCGACCACACCAGCCGCGGCGCCGCCCGTCCGCGCGTCCGCTTCGGCGCCCACAGGCGCGCACCGCCACCCCGCTACGGTAGCGAGCGCGGCGCACACCGCGACCACACCAGCCGCCGCGCTGCCCGTCCGCGCGTCCGCTTCGGCGCCAACTGGCGCGCACCGCCACCCCGCGCCCGCCGGACCGGCCGCAAAGTGCGCGCGCGCCACCCATCCGCTCGCGTCCAGCCATGCCTAAATGCCGGTCTCAAGAAACATATTTTCCGGCTCCGTACCGGCACTCCGGAGAAGCGCGGATTGCGCCGCAGGTAGTCGCCGCAGTCGCGCGGCAAGCAGACGCCTGTGGTGTGGTATTGTGGTGCGGTTGGCGACATTTACCAAAGGTCGCCTGGTTGAAAATCGACGCCGTACCTGCGACAGCGGGCACGCTCTGGTTGCCCACATCGATCGATAGGTGCGCACGACAGTAGTCGTATGGCGGCGTGACGGGACCCGTCTGATTGAGATTACGGTATCGATCGATCGACTACCGTATACCTACCGTATCCGATGCGAGCGCGGCACACTCGTCATAGTCGCCCAATAGGAAGAATGGACCCTGAGCAGAGATACCGTAATCCTCGGGGGTTCAGACTACCGTAACCTTGGTGAGGAAGCCCGGCTGCAGCTTGGGCCATGCGTCGATGAGTCGCAGACCGCGGTCGCTCAGAATCGCTGAAAATGATCTTTGAACTTTGATCTTTGATCTCTGATCTCTCTCGAACCTTCGATGTTCCCACAGGCAGGGGAGCTCGCGTTCATACCGCATTCGAGCAAAGTTTGCGTTACTGATTCAAAGTCCTTGAATTCGCTCTTCAATGCGAGCAAGCAGGATTGAGCGTCTGAATGATTTTATCGAAAAAAGTGAGGGAATGATCTAATTTTCACGTTTTTCACTGAAGTTACTGCAATGGAACTTAGCCAAAGACCAAAGAAAGAAGTTTCATGAAGTAAATTATCATCCGAGTGACGTCTCCACAGAAAATTTCCCTTACCAATATCCGTCAGTAGACTCTTGGATGAGTTCAGAAAGTTGTCGAATAGATTAGTAGCCGATTTGAGGGAGCCTAAACGGTACAAAGTATTTGGTAGATCAGAACCCGCGTCGAACCTGGATCAAGTAGAGCCGATATTCCGGCTAGAAATGAGACGAAAATGGACAGCGACCGCATCGTAATAGAGCATGCGGGGAGAATGAGGAAGAGACTGGGTCAATGAAAAAGGAAAGAATGATGATTGGATTAGTAGGGAAATGGAAATTCCCATTTAGCGTCGATGTAGAGTCCGGAAAGAAAATGAGTAAAAGAGCGGGAATCAGTTGTATTTTGTCGTTCACGGTACGGTAGTTTGCAGCCACATATTTGCATTTTGTGAACAAGCAGTCGTCAGATTTTATGGTCGTTTTCGATGCTGACAGCGAGTGACGTATCAGATAGAATTACAGTAGCCTACCGTACTCGAAACTCTTACAGTATTTCACTGTGTGCCTAATCGATGAAAAGGCAAATTGTGCTTCAGGAAAATCCGCGATCGGCCACCAGAAATTAACAACAAATAAGTTTATTTAATAATTAATAATTAATATTTAATAGCAGACAATTGTGCTATCTGCCATCATCTCGATATCGCCACAAAGAAGTATACGGTACCTGCGGAGTACGGTAATTATCTGTTCATGATCCGCTCCGACACGGCGTCATCACTAAGTCGTCGACGATAACGTCTTCTGATTCTAGGCGTAAATAATAATAAACACGGTCCAGGTTTACGGTAGTGACTTATCGATACCGTATCCACTTCCAGTTCAAGAGCGTAGCTATCCACGAAACAAATCTAGACCAAGAGTAGCCAAATCGATAAGCACAGCTATTACATTCCATTTAGCAACCGATAAATACTGTTGATAATTTTGTGAAACACAAGCACTCAACCAATTATCATCCATTTCATTAACGATTACTTAACCGGCGTACGTCTCGCAAAGATTTAACATTCCTAGGAATTCCTCTAAACATTCCTTTAAACCACCTTCTGCTTCATGCCTTATTATTCAAAATATCACCTCTCTCACCGCCATGTTCACATTTTGTTTAGCTAAAAGTAGCTCTTCTTCTAGAATTTATTAAAAAAACAAAATTAAACAAAGTAGAGCAAAACTGAGAACAGAACAAAAGCAAAGAATCACCAAGTATGTGATGAGAATACACCACTAGTGATCGCTCTAGCCTACTAGTTCGTTCGTTCTTCTAGACAACAAAGAAAATGGAGCAAGTAAGTGAATGTTCAGGATGAATATCATAACTGATGATGAAAAGTATTCGTTGACAATGAAAGTACATGGAGGCTTGAGGAGAGAAGGGAAATAGGTTCAAAGTGGGTATCGAAAGGAAAAGAGGGAGGGGCAAAGTTGGTATCGAGTATTCAATTGTGAACTACAATACAATTGAGTGAGTTGATTTAGCAAAAGAATGGACAAAATAACACAGCGAAAACAGTGATAACCTATCTTTGACCACGAGACTATCGAGAATAACCTATATTTACATAGCTTCTCATCGTATTTACAACAAATTACAGAAATATGTGCATGTAATAACAGGTGGGAGGGGGTGGGGGTCTGATCCGAGATGAGCGATCAATTCAATCACATTCTAGTTCTTAGTGATTATAACAACGCAATGTTTGAGGAAAAGTTAGCTTCTAATCTTCTAGTCTAGAATTCTAGTGAAACAAATATACAGCAAGAGAGGGGCCTCAAACGACTGCGTAAAAGGAGAGGAAAAGATAGAGTAAAGCATACGATGAAAGAGCCAATGCGAGTAAGTAATCGAAAATAAATATACCAATCTACTGATCGATTCCATCGTCATCCATGAACACATTATAATACCGTTCAATTTCCTCATCCCTTAGATCTTCTTTGATAACAGCGTCAAACTCAGGTTCAAACTAAAGATAATAATGATCAATGATAAAACTTCAATTCGAGACAAATACCTCCATCCACGGGTCGTCTGCCGATCCTAGACCCGACTCCTGGAAATATCAGAGGTCACAGACTACAATTCCTCATTCACAATCGATACCTGATTTGATCCACCACCTTGTCCGTTGAACGAGTCTACTTCCATCGGCACTTTACCACGATTAATCGATTCCTCATTGGATTCATCCCGACGATCGTTTCTCTGGGCAGAACCGTGCGACTGCAAAGAATTGTGTCAAACGACACGTGTAATTATCTGCCCGCCATAAGGTATTGAACATAAAAGTGCAAACTATCGATACCTGATTTGATCCACCATCTTGTCCGTTGGTCGAGAAATGTTCGTCCATCTGTTAAAGTAGAACATCAAATTAGACTTCACAATTTATGACGATACCTCACAGTCAGTCAATTCACCATCTCCTTCGATCTCGAAAGTCTGCAAATATTGAGCATTAAAGCACATTTTCACGAAAATATCAATACCTCAAGGGTTTCATCATTTCGGAAGTCGATCGATAAAAGCTTGTACATCTGAATATAACATATTAAATATTGAAGTAAATTTCACGGTAAACGATCGATACCTGATCTAATCCACTATCTTCTCCGTTGTTCGACGGACTATTGTCCATCGGTACCACACTATTTTCGATCGATTCCTCATTGGATTCATCCCCACGACCGTATCTCTGGACATAACCGTGCGTCTGAAAAGAGAAAAAGGTAAAAAAAACTATACAATATCCTGCCAATTTGTAGGCATTGAACATAAAAGTGCATTTTGCGATAAATACCTGATTTGATCCACCATCTTGCTCGTAGAGCGATTGATCTACCTCCATCTGCACATCACTCGATTCCTCATCGGATTCATCCACACGATCGCATCTCTGGACATAGCCGAGCGGCTGCAAAGATTGGCGAAAGATCAATATGGAGCTGCTGAAAGGTTGGAATTCCAGCTACCTGCATTCCAAACTCTTCCGGAGGCAGGGGCTTCTCCGGGTGTTTCTGCTCATTCTTTTCTTTTACGTGCTCAACGTAATACTCATAGATACAGAATTTGAACGGGCACTGGGGACACTGTAAAGGATAAATTTTTGAAAGAGTCGCAAATATTCATTGCCGCTACTTTGTACCTAGTATAATATCGTATTTGTTGCATACACTTATATTTAGGCCTATTTTTAGTAGACTCATACTAATTTACAAAAGCGACCATTATTATTTTATGATTACTGGTGAAAATCCCTATCGAAAAGATCGCAGATTTCTGTATATTTTCGTGGAGAAGTAACTATGATTTGCATAATCGTTCATTATAAGGAAATTCGACTCGCCTTGAACTTCTCCATGTTGTGAACTTCCAAGTAGTGAGCGACAAGATTTTTATTGTCTGTATAATTCTTCGGGCAGTCAGCAACCCTACACCATAGCTTCGTCTTGTCTACAATTTGGGAACGATTTGAGGCAATACTCATGCGCTAAATAACCACGTGTATAGAATACCTGTATGTTTCTTGGTCATGAGATGCTGTTTGAGGTTCTGCGGAAGCATAATGGGAAGTTCCTTATCGATTTCTGGGACACAAATTGGGCAGGCGTACCCAGGCGTCTTTCCCATGTGCTGGAATCTGCAAATACGCGCTTACTCAAACGTAGAACATACTGCTTGACTCTTCTCTGTTTTCGGGCTAGTCTTTTCTCATTGTGCTGTATCAATAGTGCTCAACACCGCATGGCAAATTCAGCGTGGTTGTTAGGGGGGTGATATCCTATTTTAGGTGTTTGAAAAGTCATCATTTCAAAATTGGTAGGAAAAACTACTTACTCAACATGCTTGAGGATATTTCCCGTCAACGATGCTTTTTTCTTCGGACAGACCAGACAGAGAGAGCTTTTGCTCTGCAACATATCATAATTATCCTCTCTTCGTATACATTTGCCGTCAGATATTACCCACATTGGGGTCAAAAACGAGGTAACCAGATCACAAGCATCAGGTGATCCAAATAAGAGTTTGTTTGTGTAAATTTCAAACTTCTAAAAATCAGTTTGATTTTCTTTTGATTTTTCTTGTGACCATGCAATCGGCCCATTGACACGATACTTACCGTTAATTTCTTAATGTAAGTGTGCGGATCATCACCAGAAACCTCTCTCTTACGATAATCTGAACGAAAATAATATCTAGATTGATTCGTTACATATAGCTATATATATATAGCTCCAAAAACTATCAATGGAAAAAATATCATCTATGGATAACTGGATACCGTCCATAACGTCCATAATACAATGAAGTTAAACTGTCCTAAATAACATATCACAGGTATCAGGAGAGAATGTATCAACATTGGCACTCTCGGGAACCAGGACCGGGAAATCCCTAAAAGCCGGCTCTGGGACAAATAACCTAAATCAATCGAATTCTTTCCTCTAGGGTATGCTCCCATCGAAAAAAGAGATTTTTAAAAAATGTTTGAAAAAAATTGTTCCCGGGATCGTACATTCTTTCCTGATACCTGTGATATATATTATATTATATGTTATATTTTCCCACTCAAATTCTCTCTTCACACTTTCACACTTTCACACGCAATAAATAATAAACAGACATAATTCTAAAACGTTAACATAATCTTCGCTAACTCGCTGTTGCATAAACATTTGGTCAATTTTAAGATCGGGAAATCAAATAATTGTTATATGAACACCAGGCTGGTTCGAGTTACTAAAATAGTCGCAAATCTAGACCTACTAAGAGTAACTAGAAAATAACTCTCGAGAACGGTTGTCACTAATCATTCGGAAATGTATTCGATTTCTCACCAGGCTCTAATTCGCGTCCATTGTAATAATACGTAACCTTCCCATCCTTGACATTCTTAACAATCTCGTGCTCTTCTTTCAGGGACTCATCCGAAACTTGTTCTGAAAAATATATATTTAAATTAATTTCTAGGAATTTTAAAAATATAACACTTTCATTGAAAACGTAGACGGGAACTAATATACGCCGCGTTTAAAATAACTAGTCGATTATGTGACAACTACATTTGGAAAAGTGAGCATAGCCATTGCTGGGCTGTTTTTCCGCTAGGAGTTGTGGGACCCGCCCAGAGAATTTTTTTCCAATTTTCCGAAAACACCGTCAATTACGTGAAACAAGTGCATTTGTTCATCATCACACGACTGACCCTCCCGCATCTGTCTCTGCTTCTCCTTGATCCTCGCATTTTCTTCACGCAACTGCTTCTCAAAATCAGATCCATTCTCCGGAGGGGATTCTTTCTCTTTCTCATGGCCTGGATCCGCCTTAGGTGCGACCTTCAGGGGATCTGGGGGTGGGGATGATCTAGGTGACACGCCCATTCTGGAATGCTTTCATCTATGAAATGCATATAAAAGAAAATAAAACAAACAACAAAAATAATGTTAAACAACAAAAATAAGTCAAATTAAATAAAATTGAACATTTCCAGGCGCCTACCGTATTTAGTGTAGAGTTTGAGCACATCTTCAGGCAGACATTTTACAAAAATTTTAAATTGATTAATATTGATTTATTAAAAAGATTTTTTTGTATTTTTTGCCTCGGAATGTCCTCAGCTTATCATTTTTTTATGTTTAGTGATTAAACATTTAAAAATGCACGCATTTCATTCACTTATTTCTTAGATACCGTAGTCAGAATGAACCGTAATTTTTTAAAAATTTCTTTTATTTTCCAATTGAGTCTTGTTTGACTCTCCTTGAAGATTTAATATCTCTCAAATAGTTTCGAAATTGAAAAATTACAATCCACTTACAACTATCGCTTTGCTGCTGTACAATGAACAACTTCGTGTAATGTGGGAACGAGAGGTTGCAAGACGGATATAAAAGGGACGAAAAAATAGAAGAAATCATGCATTCATCAGCATGTTTCTCCTACTTCTTGCCTCCCTCGCCTTCCTTGGGGATGTCGAAGCAGGTGAGTTTTATTATATTCATTTACTGAATAAGGAACAATTGAAGAATGCTCTTAAATAATTATACCCAAAAATATCTAACTCCCTGTAATTAATCTTATCCTTTGAAGAAAGAAAATATTAAATTATTGGCGCAGACTGTGTTTAAAAAAAAATTTATCTGTCTATTCGCTCGTAAGACTGAAGGAGTTGTGAACTTGAAGGAGAAGATATACTCTATAATGTTGTAATAAATATTTATTATTCCATTTTTTTTACAGATCAGGCTCGTCTTAGAACGGAAATGGGCAGCTGGCAGCGTAAGTAGAGACAATTCTCGAAAATGATTGCAATGAATATATTCAGCTTGTCCCAACAATCACCAGTGGAGCATCCTGAATCATCGGTGCGAATCATGCCCTGGAGGAGTGAGTGAAGAGTACAATGACATAATGTAAACCGTTTACGACAACTTATCATAAGATGGCATAAAACCATGATTGCTCTGCGGAGACGATGTCTTAGCGCTCTGCACGATGTCTTAGCTTGTTATCATAATATTATGTAATATAACATGTAATGTTGAACACAATCTTGATTTATTTGGAAATTTGTTACGCGCGTAACAACAAATAACTTGTAAAAATAACTTTGTGAAAAATGATGCACCGTTCAGACGTACTTCATTCGGTTCGAGGGAATCGTTGGCGCATGCCTTCCGGAGACTGAAGATTTCAACAATGGCGGCTGGAATTACCAAACCATATATATGCTCATCCAATTCATCCAGAGTAATGGAAACGTAAGCTTTAATTTTGTAGTTATTCTTCTTCGACTTCAAAAATGTTCTGATATGAGATCATGTTTTACAGTACGAAAGTGCACTATCTCCGATCTGTGAGTTTCTCAAGTCTTAATGATTTTTTAATATATTTATTTATTACAATTTTAAAACAAATTCTTTCAATTTCAGACTGTGACACTGCCAGTGCTTGTAAGGGTAAGCACTTCAAAATAATTGCTTCATCTGAGCGAAATGAATATTTATTAATAATGACACAGTATTTTGAAGGCTGTTCAAAGGACTTGAAAAAAATGTAAATGTTACTGGAACCCCCCATAGAACATTCAAAAATTTCATCGTTCCAAATCAAACTATTTTCAAATTTCAGTGTGTGACGGAGTCATTCATAAGTCAACAGATACATGCACTCCAGCTGTGAACGTCAAGTAAAAACCCTTATTTCAATTATTTTATATAATGAAGTTTGCAATTAGGGGAATACCCCAAATTCCTTGCATTTCAGCCTGAAATTGTGCCCCAAACCCAAAGAGCAAGTGTTCGATTTCACTCGGAAGGAGTGCCTCACCGTCAACCCCGCTACAGGAGGTAATAAATTTCAGCATTTTATTAATCTAAACCGTTCTATAAGAATATTTCTTATTTCTTAGCTTATTTGATGATGCTTTTAGATGAAAAAATAAATTGAAGTATTGTTTTAGTTACTTGCATGCGTGATCCGGACGGATACTGCGTTGCGACGGACTATGCAAACTGCTATCTGTTCGATACCTACGGAAGATGTACCAAGTCCAAGTAATCGAATGCGGATCGATAAACTATTCTTTGCAAAATCTGTACACATTTGTGAATGCTGTTGTTGACAAGGAACCAATATGTTTTTGCATACCAGACCATTTGTGAACAAAGACCAATATCGAGCAGATTATCTCTTCATTATAATTCCGTTGATCAAATTACCTGTCTCTATAAAAGGCCGTTCTTCCTCTATCCACTTCATTCTCCCATTACGATGCGTCTTCCACTGGTTGCACTGGTTGTCGTGTTCGCTCTCCCGACTGTGGAAACTACGATTAACGTGAGGCCCTTGATACCCCTGAATACCCCCGTACCACTGGATACCCCTGAATACCCCTGAATACCACTAGATACCCCTGAATACCCCTGAATATCCCAGTATACCCATGTATACCACTGGATACCCCAGGATACCCCTGAATACCCCTCTTACCGTATCCTTCGTTCAGGTGAATATTCGCAATCATCAGCTGTTGTGCAGAAAAGATGCGGACACGGTCGTCGCAATGCCGAACGTGGAGGCGCATCTTCACCAAGGAGGTCGGTAATCAGATGGTTTCTCCTGCTCGAGGATGTATTACTATTCTGCATATTTCTAATACATACCGTACCCCATCCCTACCTACAGTAACCCTATATCCCTCCTCTACAGTAACCCCACCTCCATCCCCTAGCGGAACCCCATCACCCTCTCCTACCGTAACCCATCTTCCTCGTCTACCGTAGTCCTATCCTCTACCGTAACCCTCAAGTTGACCCATGCCTCCCCCACTCATCCATCCAGACCACTCCGCACGCGCACAAGATAGACGAATGAAGAGTGACACCCCCTCCCTCTCCCTCCATCCCCTCTTTTCAACCAATGCGGGCTAACCCTACTCTCGATGCTCGCTAGTATACCATTTGAACTTTTTTTCAGACGTACGCAACTTCATGAGTTGGAAAACTGATGCAAAGGGATACATTAATGCGCCCGGTTCTAATGTCCTTAACGTGAGCTGCTCCCAGTATTTCATCCATATAATTTTCAATATTTCAGGACAATCTGAAATTCGATGATAAAACGCAATTGAGGTATTATATTCACTGTGCAACCTACAACTCGTGCCCGGTCGTCGCAAAATAGTAAGTTGAGCAGGCATTGAAAAAAAATGAATGAGATGCACTTTTAAGTTGTTCGAACAATGATTTCCTCACATCGGGAAAGGACTTTGTGATGATTGGACTTCCGCTCAAGGAACAAGCACATCGAAACGTACGATTTCTTTTGATTATTACTAAACCTACAGTAACCCTAATCAAGGTTACCTACAGTAACTCTAATCGTACTCAAGGCACACGAAGTCCCCCAGAACTTCGTGTGCTTTGAGTACGGGGTGAACCTTTACCTTTACCTTTATTACTACACTGCTCAATCAATCAAAGCTGTACAATTAGCGTCTCACCCTTGGCACTCAGAAATACTTGTCAGAGTGAAATTCATTCAATGCAATCTTCCCCCGATCAAATTAATGATCACGCGGAATGAATTGACGTTATATTTTGTCCTGACATCCCTATTTACTATTAGAGTGCTTAGTAGGGTTGTAAGTTCGGGGTCAATACTCTCGCACCAGTGCGGGAGTCTCGCAAGTGCGGGACTCCCGATCTCGGTCTCGAACCGACAACCCTAGTGCTTTGTGTTGCTTAGTGTTTCTTAGTGTGGTCGGTGTCCAATATTATCTGCCCATGCATTGCAGTTTCTCCAAGACCACTGGTGCATGTTGCAAAAAGACCCGATTAATGGCCATGATGGAATCTATTGCCGCAAACACTCTGGTATGAGTTTACTAATTGTGTACAAACAAAAGGGGCGTGGCCGGTGATCACTAATTGTGTACAAATGCCCGAAATTCCCTAATTGTGTACAAAAGAATCCCTAATCGTACACTAATAGCAGACTAATAGTGAGTGAGTGAGCCGCTCGGAGCGATAGTTTCTTACCCGTCGCGAGTAGAGCACATGCCGCCTACAAGGCATCCACCACTTGGTTGACACCACTATCTACTCGCGCCTTCGCTCTCTTTAAGCGCACCTCAATTGAGATTGTGCAATCAATTTTTTGAATGTGGCTTTGTGCACTTGGATAATGCCTGTGCTGCTTAGTCGCTTTACGATGCTCATTATATGAGTATTTGTGATTTTAAAGATTAAAACAACTTAAAAGCAGTTCTAGAAAGACTGGAAAAATTGGCCTGAGATGAGCAGATCAGATCATGTTTGAAATGTGATTGCTATTCTTATCGAGTAAATTGCCTACACCGCTTATAAAGAGCATAATGTGGAAGGACGACACGAGATTATTTTCCTTACAGTAACCCAATTCACTAATAGTCTACTAATGGGCACCCTCCCCTCCCTCTCCCTCCCTCCTCCTCCCCTTGTCTACTAATTGTGTACAAACGGTTTCACTAATCGGACACTAATTTGTCCACAATTAGTGGAAACGTTTGTACACAATTAGTAAACTCATACCAGAGGAAGTGTTGCCTGCCGACACATGTCGAGAATAACGTAATTCCAATACCGAACATGCAACCCTTGTGAGCAGGGCTATCAGAATAATGAACCCGTCACGTTTTGTATCAGAACGACGAGTGTGCAAGTTAAATGATTCTTCATTCCGAAAACTCATAGGCGTAAGATTTCTTAACCCGCCCCCTCCTCCTCCCCCTCCATCATCACAGGCCGAGAGCGCGGCCTCTGCGACCCTTGCAGCCGCTGCAGCCCTGCCCGTCCTGCTCGCTGCAGGTCTCTGAAGCGACCAATATCGATAAAATATCCTTGGCAACCTGATTTGTGGTGTTTGTTCATGCACAAGAAATGTATAATTGATACACATCTGCTGACACTTCCTATTGGAGTCATCACCGTTGTTCTCTTCACGTGTTGATCGACTCGCCTTGATACTATTCTCTTATTGGAATCAATTACGGAATTCCAATAGTTGTTAGAATTCCAATAAGAAATTTGATCATTCTAACAAGGTGAATTGGCAAGAGCGGTCCTTTGTTCTCTCTAATTGAATTCCAATAAGAGAACTCTACTTGATACACAAAACTGTCATCTACTTTTCGCTCATACGTAAGGACTTTTATCCAAATCGAGATCAGAACGATGGTCCGGATCTCTCAAAAAATACATACAACTCTGCACATGACAAATGATAACATCGAAAGGAGTAACTGAGTTAGATTAGATGCAAAATACCATGCACAAATACTACTCGACATGATAAATGAGTGTGTGGTAACGAATCGGCAATGAAGTATGCATGAACAAAAATAATAATTGACTTCTATCGGCAGTGAAATCTCAGTGTCGGGTATTTTTGGCTAGTTTCCGAGTCATACAAATCGACAATGACTGCGATTCAAACACGAGAGCGAGATCTATTTGCATTACCGATCTAAATTAGTGGGGGAACAACCAGGTTAGTTTACGGTAAATGATGCATTTGGGCGCGTATTATCTCATATTATATGGTGCGAATCGGGGTGAACTCTGTGATGAGGCAATGTGTGGCTACTTGATATTTGGTTGATTGTCGTCGTCGGGGAGAGAACATAAGAGAGTGTGCGAATCGAGGAGACTCGTATTGTCATCGCTGACGACGATCAAAGCACCTCCAGAATCTCATCATCGCTGTAGTCATCTTCGTCTTCTGATGCGTCGTTAACGTTCTCAGGCTCGCGCGATGAGTGAGGACTGAAGAAATCATATTTGTCAGCGTGAAAGGTACTCCTTATAGTACATGCTAGAGTTCGAAATACGGGTAATCGTCTTTTCAATTCGAATACTCTCTCGCCTCTCTGACCGGCGAGATTGTGTGAAGAATGAAGAGACAATTACCCGTATTTCGAACTCTAGTACTGGCGAAGTTATCATTTCAAGTCACTTTTGAGAAGTACAAATACTCACGCGATCGGTCCGAGCACTTCAGTGTACGCGTGATCATGCGTTGCCTTGTCGCTATCCGACAGCGTTCGGCGCACCTGAGAAAAGAAAGGTTTGAAATTGGCCCTTTGATATTCTGCCCTTTTTTTAGCGGTTTTTGAACGGGCCAAACAGCAGAAACGTTCCAAGCAAAGAATTGTTTCCTAACCTCTCCTTTCTGGAATATGGATCGCCCGGCCCTCGCTTGATGTCTCGTGGCCATGTGGCGAGTGAGCACATCTCGACGGCGCTGAAATTTTCACTTATTTATTGATGAATCTTTTTCAAAATCCGAAATTTGAGGACAGTTAAACATAATTTTTTTTTTAAAAAATGAAGTCTCTCACCGCTGCATACGTGCACAGGGAGCACTGGTACGGTTTTTCGTCCGTGTGCGTTCTGAAATCAATGTTATTTTTATTGTTTATTGATTTGTACGCATCTCGTCTCTGCATTTCACACTCTATCTCTCTCGCCGGCCGAGCGGCGGTATCATTTCTCGAGTTCACCTCTTTCACTCACCTCCTATGCGTGCGCAGATGATCACTCCTCGAGAAGAATCGACTACATCGATCGCACTGGAACGGTTTCTCGCCCGTGTGTCGACGCATGTGCCTATAAAATAAATAAATTAATTAATTAATAATGTATAAGTTTAGATATTATGATAGATTTTATACATTTTTTTTCATAAATGGTTGTGCTCACCTCGACAAAATGTCCGGCCTTCTAAAGTCCTTCTTGCAATGAGGACACCAGAACTGCTGCCGGTTGGGATCGTTCGGGTCGAGATCCGAGTCGTCAGGTACTGAAATTTTATTTGTTTTATTCCTGTTTAAATTAAATTATTATTAATTAATCAATAAAACAATGATAACCAACCTGAAATGGCGCTTCCTGTCGGGGACACCTTGCTGTCGCACGAGCTGCCTGCGTGTGGAGAGGCTGCAGAGTGAGGTGAAAGCAGAGAGGGGTGTGACGCCAACGATGTGGATGGTCTGGAGCTCAACGGTGAGGGCACCAGAGTGGCTCTGGGCTGGTCGGGTCCAGCTGCAGCTGCAGCGGGTGCTGCAGCCGCCGCGGCTTGCGCGTAGAGAGACGACCAAATCTGGAAATTAAGGTTAAAATAAAAATTAAATAAAACATGGAAAAGGTAAAGGTAACGCTAGGTGGGACCCGCTGGCTGTTATGAAACATATTACTTATTTTGTCGAAACGATGTCTCATTATGGCCAAAGAACAGAAAGTGTGAACAGCAAATCGGCCGCAACAAATGCGATCGCTATTTCGGTGCACCTATCGAACTATTTCGCCTAAGAAAGAGAAGGTTGAGAGAGATGAATAGAGGAGATCTTGATTGAGTGGAGGGGAAGGGCCATGCTACGTGTGATGCGAACTAGGCTGCGGATCAAACGGTATTCTTGGAAGAGAAAATGACAATTTTTATTGTTTTTTAAGCTAAAATACAGTTAGATAATTCATACATACCGCAATGGGCACAGTCGATGCGACGTTGGTATGATCGATCATCACAGACAGCCCTGAATGCCCTGATTATCGATTGAGAGGGACGGAAGATCTTACCTGAGTTGTAGTCGATGGGTTTCCGGGTGAAAATGGACGATCCAACTGGCATCGATTCCGAACCGCGCAAGTTTGCGTGCTGCAATGGCAAACTATACTATAGTCAAATTTTTATGCACGATTATCTTCCTCATAACATCTTCCAGATATCTTCCTGATAACTGATAAGACCCTTAATGTTTTCTTGGAACCTGGATAAAATGATGATGATGATGATGATAACCTACCATTAAAATGTACAGTTGGGGAGCGGCAAACATTCGCTTTCTGCAGCTAAGGGTGATTAATGCGTGGTATAAGGATTTCGTCCTCGTTTGGGGGAAAGTGAAAGAAAAAGCGAGAGAAAGAGTGTAGGGATCGGCCTTCCTAAGATCAGCACTATTCGACTCGATTTCGATCGCGCCGCTAACCCGATCACGGTCGAAATTATCTGCTGGCCACATCATCTTCATTACAATCTATCTTTTCATTCCTCCTAATTTCTCTTTGGTCCAAGTGACGAGGAAGCATCAACATGCGATCAGCGGTTAGCACAGAGCAAACTTGGAACAGAATCAAATCCGTGACTTTGTTGTAATTATCTCAGTGTCTATACTCTTCTCTAGCGTATCTCTCCTTTCCATTTCTAGGGTGTAAGGCCGTATGGGAAAGTGCATACGGTTCACGCTAAACTCTGAGCTGGCTCTCTCAATTTCACTCTATTACTGAGGGTTTGGGGCAGAGATCATTGAACCACCATTGAAATTATCCGGATATCGCATATTATCCCTGATATATCATTCTACCCTGTGAAAAAATTGTTTATCCATGGCTGGTTTTCGGATGATTTCTGCTGTTCAGTTTTTTCTCACCTGATTTTGCCCTGCCGGCGCGCCTCCACCAGGCATCAACGACTGCTTTCGCTCGAGGGTCGCGTGCGTTCGCTGCAGCGGTTTGTGCTGTCGCACTTGCTGCTGCTGCTCTTGCCGCAAGCTTGCTGCAGCCTTGTCGCTCGCTTCCCTGAGGAACATTATCGATTGTACATTGATTACCAAAGTACGCTTGCGCTCGAGGCTTGTGTCAGACTGCAAGCAAGTGCAGCAACTCTGACACATTTACACGTGTATGCATCATACAGCATTCCGTATCAGTTCCGTGTGGAATTGCGCATTTTTCTTATGAGTCGAATCATGAAATAAAAAGCTCACCTGAACGTCTTCAGTACTTGCAGCAGATCCTCTTCCTGCTGCTTCTGCTGCTTGGTTCTGTCAGGAGGACGGAAGGCCGATGCCGAAGCATCCCGATCTAGCCCCGAACACTCGGTCGATGAGGCTAAATAATCTTAATTTATTTATTAATTTATTTTTTTCAGTATTATTTTTGTTTTATTTTTTCTCTGTATTTTCTTGTTTTCTTTGCATCATTCAACAGGCACACCACCTGAGACTCAAATAAATAGTGTCTAATGTCTAATGTATTATCTTATCTGATGATACGAACCTGCTCGTTTGAAACCCGTCGTCACATGGTCGAACGTGAATCTCGTCGTCGCAGATTTTGAGCTGTGCGGCGTAGAGAAGGCAGAGTCGCCGGACGTTCCTGAATCAAAAATCTCTCAACTGGTGGAAAAATAAAAATTGCTCACCAAAATTCAACGGCGACAGTCCGGGAGGCGATAATGGTGATAATGCAATCAGATTCGTTAGTGAGTGGCCTGCAATGGGAAACATATTTAACACTTCCCTCGGTCTATTGATTTCATCACTCGTGCATGGCTGTAAATTGGCTATAATCTCTTATTCATAATCGAGAAGCCTAACTGCCTCGCTAATTGCCTACGCGCGTCAACGAAACTCGTGTGTGCGCGTGTGATTATTATGGATGCATTTCGCATTTCGCAAGGCTATCTCGATTCTCGGACCGACGAGGTATAAGGGGAAATGGGGAGATAAATGCTGATGAGAAGCCTGTCGCATAATCCCCGTTCCCTTGTGAGATTGACTCCAGCTGACACACACAAACGGATTCGTGATTTCCGTCACTAATTTGCGTCTCATTAGGCACATGATGTCGTAGCGCACCTTAGAAGAACCTCCTACGCTCCAGAGATAAAAAAGTATGATGCGGCAGTTATTTCGAGTACAAATCATCAATATGAAATCGTTGTTTGGAATGAAAATTGGGATACGTTTCAGAAATATTTCATGTTTGCAGTTCTACTGCAACCCTTTCCTGTCGGTGAAGGATGCTGTGAACAATAACAAATATTGAACAGAAAAACAATAACAATGACAATAACAATAACAATAGTGAAAAATAACAAATAACTCACTCATAACGGGCACGGGCGGGCTCATCTGCACAGCCGAATCCGAGCCGCTACTAAATCGTTCACTTCGCCACTTGGTAAACGACAGTCCGTTCGGGTATCGGATGGGCGTCGGAGACAGAACGTCGGGCTGAAAAATACTACATTTTCCATGAAATCACAGAGAGATTATAATTCAGTTTTAACTAAGCCAATTTCGCTTCGGTTCGGTTCTCAGTGTAAATTGGATCGAAATTATGAATTCCGTTCGTTCGTCAGCAGCGTACGTCACTCACTCATATGCGCAATTCTCTCCACTTCCCGTGAGGAGTTTTGTTTGCTTGCCGCGGGCTGGGAAAGAGTGAGAGTGAAATGGACTCGCGCGCGATCGCTGGTCCTCTCAGGGCACGAGGGCGAAGGCATTCGAAGAACAGACACCGGTGTTTTGATATTCGTCAGATCTTGTTTTCAGCAATGTGCTCGAATCAGGAAATTCTTCTAGTGTACGCGATCTAGTAACTATGATTTCCAATCGCAAGTTGCCAATGATCTATGCGAGTAATCACTTCAAACTCATTTTCGCGTCACTTAGCAGCAAGAATCAATGAGACAGAGCAGAATATTTCATAATACGAAACTGACCATGTAAATGACAAACATGTTCAGGAGTGGGGAGAAACGTGGACTGTCTTATCTTCAGAGGTTGAAAAGTAACGCCCCACTGTCAAACATTTTTGGCCAGTTGCGGGTTGGGCTTTTTCCATTGCGAAAGTATCTGACCCTCTTCAATTTGCATTGTCTTTAGTGCAATCTATGTGTAGCTAGAGAGCATGAGAAATGGAGAGAGTGGGGGACACTTTATCGGGCGGGGCTTTCCACGTGAAAAGCGTCGCCGCGCCCAAATCCGCGCCCTGGTGATAACCCGAAAAATCGTAACACCCTCTTATCGGTGTGTCTCTCGCATATTTTCGGCCACTAGACTGACACGCCTTTTTGCATCCTTTGCGCTATTCAATTATTATTTGAAACCTAGTAATTTCTTTGATCTTGCTATATTGTATTTGAAGGTATTTTCGAACAAGCATTGTGCTCGAGCGGTTCAGGAAGATTGAGCGTTCGATTTCGGGTGGCTAATTATGATTAATTTTGTTTCCGCCTCTTGGCGTCACTCGTTCAATCACGACAAGGGTGTGGCCGGGATATTGAGGGGGGTTGATAGGGGGTTGGGTCGAAATACGGCCGGTGTCCTTTGCTTGTGAGCATATTCTCTCTTAGGCCCGGTAAGGCTAGATAGTAAGCGAAATGGGGAGACGGGCTAGCCGTATTTCGAACTGTCTCTCGGGGGAAGAAAGTGATGGGATCAGCAACCGGCTTTGGCGCAGCGGCAGACACACTACTTCCTTATTGCACTTTTCCGGCCGTGAGGGATAGATTGCAGGGGTGATGCAATCCTATACTCTGGTTTCGCCTTAATTTCGCATGGATGGATGAGCGTGAACTTTACGAATAACCCAGGGCTCCAGGGAACCAATTCAGCTATGAAAGCTGGGTATTTGAGTATACCCTCCCTATAATTCTCACTCCCGGGCCAAAAACAGAGACGTTCCGAAAACTGTCCAATCCATTTCAACTTACTCCAGGCGTGTAGAATGGCGAGACTGTTGTTGTGATGGTATTGGATGCACCTGCAAGAAGAAGAAATTATAGATCGTGATAATTGTTGTAACAAGTCGAGCAACAGAAATCACTGAACTGTAAAAACACAGACAGTAATTGGTAGTCGCGCATTGTTCTACACAGCTTATGCAACAAACTGCCCATTTTGTCGGTCAGATCGATCTCTGAAAGCTCGCCTGGGCCCGAATACCACCTATGGCAACATTCCGCCATTATCCACATTATTCTAGGAAGTCTCTCTCTAATGTTTGCTTTATTTAGCAGTTTCTCTATTCTTCTTCATTTCTAAACCAAATCTCTTTTTAATTGTTCAAGTGGTGAGTACAGTATGAGTATAAAAATGTTCTATAACTAGTCCCAATATTGTTCATGCTCACCTTCCGCTCCGCTCGCGTCGTGCGCATCCTCGCTCACGCGGACCGTCGGAAGCGGGACGGGCGCGTTGACGCGATTGAGGCGGACCGACGACGCGGATGCGGACGACGGACCCGCTCCGGACATCTAGGCACCTGGAAAGGGAGGATGGATAAATAACGGTTTTTACTGAGGGACAGTTATCGCGCGCAAAGGTGTGAATGGGATCCATCGGAGTCCTGGTACGAATAAGAACCCTGTGAAGGGCAGTTAAGGTGTTCTAGGATCAAAAAAGGGATGCCAGTTATGGCTCTGCTTCCACACGTTCTATCGGCGAACGTGGAACAGTGTGCTCAGGTGAGAATCGGGGGGGGGGGAAGG
>LS488200.1:17949-33328 GCA_900490705.1 Pristionchus arcanus | reverse complement strand
CCCTTTGCTTATAACATCTCGAGTTCTGCTATGTCGATGATGAGGGACCAGAAGTGGGCGGAGTCAGAAAGCCACGACCCCTCTTCAACCTTCTCGACGACAACGTCACTTTCTCGTTAGATTCGCTCTCTCTCGTGTTTGCGCCTCTCTCTCGGAAAAAGGAGGAGGAGGATTCTAAGTGGTTATGGGAGCTCTCCTAAGGAGGAGGAAGAGAGGAGGCGATTATGCGGAAGGGAGAAGCCTCGAGTAGTTTCACGAGGCTAATTCGCGGGTTCTAGAGGAGGGAGACTGACGTCGGGAGTAAATGCAGGGCGGTAAACACGGTTGCTGCTAATGGATAGTCACGAGAGGAAGAGAAAACATAAAGAAGGACACAAGCTCAAAATGTAGCCGTGGAACAGAGTTAACGTCAGGTTAACCAGATGCTTAGCATGTAGCTGTAGCTCAAAAATTTGTTATAAAACACTGTCAGCATTTGAGAAAACATGAAACAGATGCTCAAAGTGTAGGAAATCTCAAGAATTCTTTGCACGACAGACGAAAACATGCTGCAGCAGCACAAAATATGGGTTTTGACAAGAGAAATCTTTGAAATACAAAGCAAAGCGCGGGAGTTGTGCGAAATCAATGATTATGTTGATAGTAATTCGAAATGCGTGCTGATAATTGATGTGAATTAGAGATATCAAGAGATGTGAATATCGTAATGTCGGCTTGATGCAACGGGACGATCTCTAGGATTCGAAGAACTCAGTGAGCGATTATGGGCTGACGTACTGGCCAGTAATGTATGTGGAATCGGAAACTGCGTCGAGTGTTTCATCTTCGATGACTCCCAACAAATTTATATCTTCCTAGTTCTTGATGCCAATAAGGTTTCTCCCTATAGCAGAAAGCTCATAAAGGACCCAAAGGTTGGAAAAAGTCGGCTTAAAGGTCGCAAAGTCGGGCTTCCTCTGGGGGGAATGTTGACAACGAGGCTCAGTCGTCCGGAAAATGGGGCCCGAACTTTGGACTCCGCTTATTCGTAGTCCCGCGGGAATTTCGGCTTTTTCTCTACAAGGAAGTGAATGAGAGAAACTCCCGGATATGAAAAATAGACCGACACACAAAATTGGTTTACTCTTCTTGTCACATTGTAAACAACAGCAACGGCGTGTCATCTTGAAACTAAAGATCACTCGATATGCATAACTGTGTATTTCTGAGAGAAAGATTGAACCAGAACTTCGGCTTCCATCACGCAAACTCTCGAGCGACGGCTCCGCACGTCGCGCAAATGATCGAGAATCCATAATAAGTGATCAGTATCCCACAGTGCGACAAATCGGAAAACTCGACGTGATGAATGCACCATCAAGGGCTAGAGGGGCGAAGAAGGCGGGGGAAGATAGCCTTGGCGGGTTTTGCCGATTCCCACGCATGAGGCAGGGGCTCGAGTTCCAGAAAAGGGGAAAAAGTAAGACGATACCTACGCTTGGTCTCCTCTTTCGGGGCGACCGACGCGTTTTCATACTCAAGTTGCCTTTAGTGACACAACGCAACAGCTTCCGCGAAAAAAATTGGATCTGACAATCGTCAAAACAATTAGAGACGCTCGGCGTGACATGAGAGCTCTGTTATGAGAATCTAACGAAACAACTTGTGTCTACATTGTTTTTAATGATTTAGAAAATGTAAAAAAAAAGGTTATTAAGGTCACCCCGTACTCAAGGCACACGAAGTCCTGCGGGAGCCCACTCCTAGACCAGTGGCTATATTTTATGTACTTTTGTGATGATGTAGAGATGAGAGAAAACCAAAAGTGAAAGGACAAAGCGGCTATTTCAAGGTTTCGCGTTTGGTTGCCTGGAGCGACGCAAAAACTTCCGAGTTTTCCCGAAAATCGAATGAGTCACGCGATTCGCAAAACGGATAGCGAGACCAAGGCCAGTGAGGGAGGGGGAGCTGATTTACGACGATAATATCGTTGGATAAACTTTACCGATTCATGATAAATCTGAATCGGCGTTGGCATTTGAATCGCACTGTGGAAGCTTTGCACCATGAAGACAACTATGAATCATTGACATGAGTTTACGAAAAGATAAGCAGAGATAGTGTTTTCTCGATGAAGGTGAAAATGAGATTTGCAATTTGATATGTTGTCGGCTTTGCATTCTGGGATTCCTGAGGTTCTCCCATCCGCTAACTTCCGGATTTCGGTCCATTTACCGAAAATAATGAATGGTCATGACGAATTACTACGGAATGCTAGATCAAAGATAACGCTTATCTCAGATAGTGCCTCATCTTTTGCATCAAGCCTCGCAAGTCAGAGAAACGAGAGAACAAATCAAAATGAGACAGACCTACCATCCTTATCTCACTACGAGTGAATCATTGTTCCGATTAGGACGAAGCAATTATGAAACTGTCGGCGAGATAAGGAATGAGTGATTCAGAATGAATCAGACCGAACGAGTTGATCGGACGGTAAGCTGTCTCGGTGCTTCGATAGCTTTCTAGTCCTGGGATTCTATAATGAAGACATGACTTCTTGAGAGTTCCATTCAGAAGATTACCTTACCTAAAGCTGCCTAAAGCTTACTACCTAAAAAGCTTTCTACCTAAGATTACCTTAAGCTATAAGTGCCCCCACACCAGTATTCTTCTAGATGCACCCAGAGCGTGAGCGGGATAGACGTTGATAGGTATGATATATTGAGAGGTTTCGGGGATATCCCCCATCATCGGGCGGTATTCGACTATGACTATTCACTAATACCACATCATGACCTCCTCATACGGTAGGCCTTCGCTTCAAGATTCTCGAAAAAAAAACGCAAAAAAAGGAGTAAAACTGAGACCAGGAAGCGCGCAAAATACTGATTCAGTGGACTGAATTCACACAGAACGATAAGCAGCTTGAGTGGCTTCGAAGGCGCGAATTATCCGCTGTATAATGCGTATAATCTGCGACAAACGAGCAACAACGATACAACCACTAATTGGCGACAAATTATATCCTTGGGCATTATTGTGCTTCGTTTCTATGATGACTAATGCTCTCGGGTCTCCGAAGGACGGCAGTTGGACTTCCTAGGTGGTCAGTAGAGTTCGAAATACGGGTAGCCGTCTCTTCATTCTTTACGCTAACTCATCGGCCAGAGAGGCGAGAGAGTGTGCGAAATGAACAGACGAATACCCGTATTTTGAGCTCTAGTGGTCACTACCCGAAGCAATACCCGGTCTCTAAACCCTTGTTACCTGTTCGTCAGCCCTGGTCAAAGTTGTTTGACCGAACTGATCGTCTTCATGAATATTCGAGACTGGTCTGTCGTTTTTCTCCTCCTTCTCAGAACCGACAGCCGGCCTGGGAACTCCTAGTTGTTTTGAGCTGTTCTACATGCCGAGAGAGGAAGAGAGGGAAGCAAGGCGAGGAGGAGGAGGAGGAGGAGGAAAAACAAGCAATCAAAACAGGAAAACAGGCCCGTGTGTGCCCTCGGGGCACTAGACCAGGGGGGCTTCTCGAGCTCCCGCGCGTATATCGTATTCAATCAGCGAAAAAGTTCCGAGAAGGAAGGGGTGGAATGCGGCGTAGAATGAATTAATGCAGCGAGCGCGGGCGGACTCTTACGTTAATGAGGCTTACTGAAGCAAACAGGGCGGGGGCAGATCTCGAGAAACACTCAGAGGTTATTTCTAGAACTGAAACTACCAGGAAAAGTCACATAGCATCTCATGAAATAGTTCATGAGATTACAAGATAAACGATCAATTTCTCACAGGGCGACAAATCGGAAAAGGCGACGTGATGCATACACACATCACTTTGATAGAAATGTGGAATAAGGGGGTTTGAGACACAAACAACGAATCCACTATATGCCATACACACGAACTTCAATGAATCAAACGAGTTAGGAACTTTCACTGGAATAGTGTGAATGAAGCGAAAATTGTATTATATCAGTTAGCGCAAGTTCACAAAGGTCTTTCCGAGAAGTGCGAGTTTACTCTACGAGAGTGTGACAAATAATGAGAGAAAGGCGGATGGGCAAAGCAATACAGATGAGAGATGTTCAGAGCGCCTGACTACCTTCAAGAACCCAGAAGGCTCCGAGTTCCCTCAAGTATACGGACGTCATGGGTTCTGAGGGCGCGGGCGGAAATTCAACACCGCTTCTCTATCTAAGGGGTTTTTACTTAAAAATATGCATGACGACGTTTGGCAAAGGGCGCACGGTCGCACACCACCACCACGACTGGGATCCACACGACGACAGGGGCAATCGTCGATGACGACGTCGTCGCCCCGAGAAAGGGTGGGGAGAGGGAGGGAGGGGGGATGTGGGGAGCACACTCTCGTTGTCTGGCACTCTCTCGCGCCGTCCTGATCTCTCGTCGAGCGCGAGTGAGCAAAACTTGCCTACTGACATCAGCGCAATTCTCTAACTTCGACGCTCACGCCGTCGGGCGCTCTCTCCGCACCGCGCACTATCTCGCCCTTTTTATTGTTAATAATTTATCCTTGCGGGCAATAGAATTGCGCCACCATGCGGTCAAGGCATTTAGGTCACGAGCGCACCTTCAGGTTAGCACAAAAGATTCTAGCATCTATTGAATCTATGATAGCATCTATTGGATAGCATCGCTCTATCGATGATCTATTCAGAAGTTCGTCACTCTTCCATTTCCACCGTAAAATTGGAATCAGATGATGTGCGACAACCGTAGAGTACATACTCGGAATTAGAAGATGTGCAGGAAGGCGAAAGTTCTGAAAAGACGAGATGAGTAGAAGCAAGAATGATGCACTATGACGACAGACTTGTTTACAGTGGGACGATGGAGAGAAAGCCCACCCAAGAGAGGCTCGAATAGAGACCTACATGGTCCGCACAACCGAGAGACTGTTCCAAGAAATGTGCTGGAATCTCGAGGTTCAGTGAAGCGAAAACTAAATAGCACCTGCCGGATTTCCACGTCGGCATGGAATGAACACACAAAGGAATGCGGAGCGATATGCAAATGACCAATGTGGGAAGAATAATACAACTTCCGATGGCCAGTGTGCAGTTATGTTCGCCCATATTTCAGCCCCGAATTAGCACCAACAAAGGAAGCTGGGGGGAATGGGTTCTGGCCCGCTAGCCCCCATGCGCTCCTCTATGTGGTGCGAGAAAAGAAGGAGGCAGAGAGAGGGAGGAAGGGAAGAGAAGGAGAAGGAAGGGGGAGATGGGAACTTTTTGAGTCCCTCAGAAGGAAATAACGTTTGTGCGGCGGCAGAGCCCAGAGGGTATGTGTGTATGTGCGATATTAAAGAGAGGGAGGAGGAAGATATGGGATCTTCGGAAGACACGTTGTTTCTCAATTTATTTCGTATAACTCATTATCAATAGTACAATAACCAGAAAATTTATTATTGATCGGCTGAGGAAGGAAAAGCGCAATAAGTTTCCGATTCGTAGCGGCGCTCGAGATTTTGTATCCCGGTAAATAATTCGCGGAATACATTTTCCGGAAAGTCTCACTCCCACAGAGTAGTGCTAATAGGCAAGAATCATGTATAAATTGCGCCTTCCCAGGAGTTTCCGTCAACATTCCGAGAAGTTTCTGGAGTTTCTGGGAAGATTCCAGTGGGTGAAATAACTAGAGGTCAACTTAAGCCGAGGAAAAACGTGTGGTTAGTCATCTGTATTGGCGTGAAGAGCGGTAATCCGTGAATAAATAGGGAAGGAGAATGAGAACGGCGGACGGTAGACAGAGAGAGAAACAAGAATGACATCCTTGTTGATGGATTACGGCTTCATCTCGTTTTAGCACGCAGACACAACGGTTTTCTTGAAGATGGTTTAAGACAATCCAAAAAGGAGCCAAAATCCATAAACTCGCGTTCCATTAGCATTAGCATTACATTGTGGCCTAGAAGGACATCAACGCACTTTTCAACGAGGACGCGAGGACTCGGAATTCATAGGCGCCCGTAGAAGCATGACAATCATTCCATTGTCAAGAATTCGCCAAAAAATGTGCAGACAGCCATCCGCTGAGCGTTTTTCAGAGAAATTCAGCGAGAGAAAAATCCGTTCGAAATTGAGCGAGCACGAGAAGATCGAACCAATGCGAGATTATCCATTGAATAAGCCGCGATGCGTATCGGATTTAGCGGGATCTGTCGATGAAAAAGTTCCCGGCTAGTTTCTAGATGGCCGTGGAATGAGCATGATTCACAGTTCACAAATCTGCTTTGCGTGCTAAACCAAATAGGGGAAGTGATCCAAATATCACAATTTGGTCAGTCAGAATTGCACTGCCAGTGAGTGCACAAATTCACAATAAGCCAAAAAAGAGAATAAAGGTAGAAACGTTTGATAAGTGTGGGAGAGCTCATAGTGGAGGCGAAGTCGCGGGGGAACGTGTGACCGGCCAGGTGAATAAACTAGAGGAAGAAGAAGGTGGAAACGAGAGGAAAAGAAGGACTTCCTCTCCATCCAAACGGGCTCTAATCCGACCTTCTGCGGAAGGATTCTGACCAAAACTCGACCAATTGGAAACGCATGGGTCAACGGCCAAGTCAATTCTTTGGCGATAGATCTTATACACAGAAGTGGTGTCAATACGACGATGAGGGAGTCTAGAAATTCATGAAATATTAAAGGATCCAGAGCATGCGAGAGAACGCTTGGAGAAATCAGCTGATCTTATCCAGTGTCGAGGCGTCGTCTAGAATAGAGTTCGAAATTCGGATAATCGTCTCTTCACATCACACACTCTCTCGGCTCTCTGACCGGTGAGATAGTGTAAGGAATGAAGAGACGGCGGCCTAAAGCGTCGTTGAGAACTCTTTCAGGCGACAATGAAAAACGCGCCGAGTGTAATCAAATTCCACCTGTGAACATTCAGAGAAAATTGTGCGGGTGGACGTGAGTCAGCACTTTCACAATAAGGTGTCTGGAAAGGAAATGAGGGAATCTGGGGGAATTATTAGGTGTGAAGTGGGAGTTAAATTTCACAGAAGTGAACGGAGCTTCAGGGGATGGATGAACTCTCATTTCGTAATACCGAAAAGACAAAATACAGAAACACTGTTCGAGGAAGTGATAGAGCGATGGATTATGCGTGAATTTCGCAACAAGATAAAACAGGCGTTCTGGAAATCATAAAATATTAAACGTTCTTGAGGAGAGAAGAGAACGCTGCGAGAAATCAGCTGTGCGTGGACACATGACTCGACGAGTCATCTACACATCGTCACAGCTTGAAACTTAGAGATCATTTTGCTTGATGGTCACAAAGATTAGGAACCAATGCATAATTTAACGAAAACCAAAAAAGCAATAAGAGACATAAATGATCGTGAATTGCATTTTGGAGCATTTCCGAAACAGCAAACGGGACTCGAATGCGTAAGAGAACGGGCAAATCAGATGGATTGACACATGACGCCTTCTCAACTCATCGCCTTCGAGTTTTGCTTCGACCCGTCTAGAAGTGTCTCGCTCGCCTGGGGGGTCAGGCGGTTACTCTGACTCTGACTCTCCCCTAACCCACGCGGGCCCCTGGCGTACCACCCTCGCAAAACAATGATGGAGATGGGAGAAAACAACGATGTCTGATCTGGTGTGGGGAGATGTCGCGTGAACAATCGACCTATTTTAAGAATATTGGATCTCGTTTCGAGTGGGTCCTAGAACAGATTTTTAAATCGAAAAGAATAATGCAGGAAAGGAAGTAGGGCAGTGCAAATTATTGTTCTAGTATTACACAGCTAGTTTGAATATTCAAGATGCGTTCTTATAAAGTTTAAAGAAAATAAGGAAAAAAAGAGAAGAAGAAGCGTTGTGAGAATCACATCACTTCACTTCGAATCACTTCGAGAAATTAGAAAACGAAGTAGGGGCCTTATGAAAAGTTTTTGAAACATCTTGTTATAAAACTAAAAACAATAATCAGAAAAAGAGAAGAAGAAGCGTGCTCAATCAGTGCAGATATCGTGAGATGGAGATTGGAGTGAAAGTGCAGGTTCAGGACAGGCAGAAGGAAGGCGGCTGTTCGAGAGATTTGTTCCGCGTTAGAAGCACGCAGGTCCCTCCTTCCACCTGACTGTCTCGGACTCAGCAGCTCTTTTACCGGTCAGGCGAACGTAGAGAGTACGCGAAATGAAGAGAGTGAGTTTCCATAGGGAAAGCGCTACGACACCCTACGATCAATCACTATAACGCATCTGCGAGCGTTTTGAAGAGTGCGTAGACTGAAGAGAATTCAATCTAAAAAGTGTCTCATCGGTCATACGGACTTAGGGATAATGCGAATTGGAGAGTGCGAAACATTGATCTCCCATGAGAAGAAACAATTGCGAAGCGAGTGTGAAAGGGCGCAAAGTCAGCTGGCGTCTGAAGGTTGATGAAATAGGGTCTAAAGACACTCGAAAAAATGATCAATCAGGGGCTCAGAAATCTTGAGTTGTCTCTTAGAACCGAACGGCGAACGCCTCGTCTCGTGAATCCGATCAGGCATCAACAATTTCGAGAGCGACGTCTCGTTTACTCAGTTGGACTTCGCCCACCCGAGAGGCGACGATTCGCCATTTGATCTTATGGTGAAGAAGAAGGGGAAAATGAAACGGATGTGTTCCCAAACCTCATCGGGAACTAGAGTTCGAAATTCGGGTAATCGTCTCTTCATTTCGCACACTATGTCGTTTCTCTGACCGGTGAGGGAAAGTCGGAAATGAAGAGACGATTATGCTTATTTCGAGCGTCGTCTCGTTTACTCGTCAGTTGGACTTCGCCCACCCGGCGACGATCAGTAGTACTTTTCATGCTCTCTCTCGCCGATCAGAGAAACCCAGAGTGCATTGCGAATTGAGAAGTGCGTTCAAAAAAAACAGCGGTTCGCCATTTGAACTTCTGGTGAAATAGAGGGGACAATGAGACGGATGTGTTCCCAACTTCATCTGGGAACTCTTATTTTGACCCTATTCCACTTCCGGAAGGGACAATAGCTGCGATAATGGGGTCGGAACCCATCTAAGAGCAGCTGGCGATTTTCAGGGACTACTTCGGCTCACCCCGTACTCCCGCAGGACTTCGTGTGCCTGGGGGGGGGGGGGGGAGGGGGGGGGGGGGTGAACCTTACCTTTACTTCGGCTCATCGTTCGAAATTCACTGTCAGATAAAGCTTGAAATATTCGGTTCTTCTCTTCTGCACATCTCCACTAGAACGGGCGAGAGAGTTTTTGAAATGATGAGTCGCTGACCGATATTTAATATTCTATAATCAGACATATTATCACGATGTGTTGTTGTTTTCGAGGCCTGTCTCGTCAGCAGTCTCAACATCTCTCAACAACTTTCTCGACGGGGACGATCAACAATCATTGTGAAGGCGAACAACAATAAATCATCTGAAACAGATAAAGAACCAGCGCCTTCCACTTTCAGGTGACTTTCTATTGGAATTCCAAAATAGCTTCAATGGTCACAGCTGATGGCACTGGGTCGTTGGAGAACTTCTGGGTGAGAACAAATTTCCCTTTTCTTCCCGCTCTCGGTATTAAAAAATCCCGAGAAATCGAACAGCATGTAATTTTTTTTCTTAGTTATCATCCGAGAATTCGCAACTCAAAAGTCTACTGTCCAATTGATAGTATCTCCAGAAATATTCTTCGTATTTCGAATGTCCTTTCATTGGCCGGAGTTAAACTGACAGCCCGCAGAAGGATGAGGGGCAATTATTTCCCTCTTCCCTAATAAAAAGTCTTCCTCTCCTTCCCCTTCATGGGCTGTCTCACATTGTTTCACTCATTCTTGTTGAGAAATGATCTCCTTTCCTCTCCTTTCTCCTTGCTCTCCTTTTTTTGGGCATCTGTTCTGTGGAATCAGTCTCTTCATTTAGATATCTTTATTCAGCTGTTTTGAACAACAAGATGCCTTTACTTTTTTATTCCATCCTTTCTTCTTTCGGAAAAGTGTTCTTCTTCGACATCACCTGCAAACTGCCCAATAAGCGAGAGGTAATAGTGCGAAATGCAGAGTGACTTTGATCCATTGAGCCATTGATCGCCCCGTGCCCAGTTCCATTAGAGAAAGGCTCACGTGAAATGCACGAGTTTTCCTCATCTCGCTCTCGAGTTTTCGGGAACTTGCGCACTCTTGTCTATAGCCTATCTGATGAGGTATTCGTCTCTTCTCTGCTCATGCTCTCTCGCCGGTCAGAGTAACGAGAGAGCACGCGAATGATATGAGTCTGACAGTGAGTTGTACATTTTGACATCCCAACTCTTGTACCTGCCTGACCAGTGCAGTATGCACCACTCAGAACTTCAAGAATTCAAAGTATGGTTAGTGTTTGGAACATTGGCGCCAAAAAAGTACAAACGTTCCCTGTTTTGATCCACATACGAGTAAGAACTTTCCCGCCGTTGCTGACTTTCCCGCCAAGAGTTTTCGATGGAAATACTAGTTAGGCAAATCACTGCTCGTTCCTCTTGCTCTGTCCTGAAAGTGCCGTCCATTTTCCAATCAACCAACTAGTTGTTTCGTTACTAGACGATAGTTATCTCCTCGATTCCCCTACTCTATCACCTATCAGGCAGATAGGAGAGGGGAAACTATGGCTTGATTCACCTTGCCTAGTCTCTCGGGTGCCAGGACAGGGAAAGAGTGCGCAAAATGAAGAGAGACAATCTTCACTCGCCCATTCTCCATGTTTACCCATAGTGCATTGCCCGCTCTGCCGGCGGCCCTTGCAGACCCATGCTTTCAATCCACACGATACTATGGATGGCTTCGCAAGGTCTCTTCATTTAGCATACTCTCTGAGTGATCAGAAGAGCCATTTCTTGCCGAACTATCAGTGCATTGTAGTCCCTTGAGATTTTTGGTCCATAGGAATTCCGCTTTTTGCTTTTCTACATACATATCGCTCATAATTTGCTCCATTTAACATTTTTCCCCCCCATCTAACTCAGAATACTAAGTACTGAAACGCTTCCCTCCCTGGAAATAATGAGATTTCCTCGGGGGCAAAGGCAGCAATGAAGAGTGCTGCTGTTGCTCAAGGGACGAGTTTCTCACTCTTTTCCAGGGATTGTCTGCGTCTCTCCATTCTGCCTGATCTCTCTCGCTCTCTGACCGGCGAGAGATAAGGCTAAATGGAGAGAGCACTGCTCTTTCTTCTCCTATCGGACCTTGCCCTTAGGATGCCCTTTCGCAGTAGTGGCTAGCATCCCGCGCACAGCTGGGAGAAGAGGAGAGAGGTTTTTCTCCCCTCCCCCTGACCCCCTCCATTCCCCTCTTCCCCTGACGAGGAGGCACTTTCATTGCCCGCGTTCTCTTCCCTCCCCTCTCTCTCTCTCTCTCTCCACATTCTGCACTATTGCTTCCTCGTCGTATGCAATCCATAGAGCAGCCAATTTTTCGCGATCTATCTATCATTGGCCATTGAACCCCTCTCCAAATTGTGCACTATTATCTGTTCCGCCGTCTCTCCGTCATTCCGCTCAGTCTAGCCAATTTTCCGATGAATTATTCCTTTCCGGCACGTTTCCTAATGGCCATTTATTGATCGGAGGTCGTCTCGGAGTATTACACTGAGCATACTTCATAATTTATCGCCCAGAGTTCTCTCACGCATCTCTCTGTTGTTCGCGTCTCTCTTCATTTCGCCTGATCTCTCGTAGGTTAGAGAAAGAGAGAGTATGGAGAAATGAGAGAGACAAACCATAGAATCCATTCCAACTGAAACGTGAAACTTTCTCCCACTCTCTTTCAATAGACTAGGGAAGCGCATCTTCAATAGAACGCGTCTTGTGACTGTTTGAGCACTTTCCCGAGAGCTTCACGTCTCTTCATTTTGCCTTATCTCTCGTCAGTCTGGGAACCGAGAGAGCATGGAGAAATGAGAGAGACAGACCATCGATCCACTTTCTCGAGAGCTTCACGTAGACACTAACGACGGTTCTCCGATTTGCCATCTGCTTACTAGTACGTTTGTATCACGTCTTGCATCATTTGTATCGTCTCGATTGTATCAAGCCTCTACGTCACACTAGCTTGCACAATTGCACAGCGATTATTGTATTCTGCATAGATTGCATTTCGTTTGGCTAACTTGTGGTCGAAAACCGAGGGACCAAATTAATCCCGTTTCAGGTATGGTTACGGGTTCGGAGGAGTACAGTCCACCCCGGACAGGTGCGCCACCCACATACGAAGTGAGTCTGTATATTCGAAATACGGTGTCGTCTCTCCATTTCGCACACTCTCTCGCCCCCACTCTGACCGGTGAAAGAGCGGAGGAACGTTCGTTCTCATGGGTAGTATTTATTCGGAAGGTCAATGCGCTCAATTACTACCGACCATGCAAGATTGATTGATTTGTGGCCATTGAATCGGATTACTGTAATTCCTCATGGTCGAAATCTGTGTGTCGTGCAAAAAAACGCTATCACAATCGGCGAACGAATGGGAATAAAGATTTTGATATCGCATTTCGACTTTTACTAATCTTTTGCGTACTTTTACGTATATACAGTAGAAACAAACCAAACTATCTTTATTCTAGGAGGCAATGGGTCTCTTCGCTGATATTCCTCCTCCTCCCTTCGATATGCTGAGGATACAAGAGCAGTTGCCTGGAGCTGTGACCACTCAGCCTTCAGTGGATAGTGAGGACGGTGAGTGGGATTCATTGATGACAAATCGGCCCGCACTCATCTGTCCGACTTGCAAGAGAGCGTTCAGAAGTTTCGATGTAGTTCGCAAAACCACTTTCCAGTAATGCTTTGAACAGTAAAGTTTCCCATTGTATAATCGGAACTCATTATCAGCTCTTCTCAGCTAGCTCTTTGCATCTGCGCATTTAAACTCTGAGCTATCTAGAACAGTTCTAAGAAAACTCGTTAGTAACACTTTTGACCTGCTGATAATGACAATCGGAGTGACTAACCGCAACACGCACTCAAATGGTCAAATTTGTGTGCAATAATTTGAGTGAATAAGCCGTGCTCAGCGAACAATGCAGATAAAAATCTTTATTGTTTCTCAGATATCAAATGGATGCCACTGCCTCGAATAGACCCGGGATCGAGTTGTCCCTACGGCCTGGAGTACCTGTTGGAACTGAACACAGTCCTTGTCAAGAGAGTGAGTTCTTTGATTAATGTCAATGTGAAAATGCTGTATTTTCAATGAATTCACTATGGATGTTGATACGATAATTTGAGTACCTCGTACTCAATTTATGAATGCTTCAGGAGCGCTGGCGCATGTTCGAGGGCAGACGGTACGGCGTGAGCAATAGCCTGGGAGAGAAGGTAAGCGGGTCGTAAAAGGCATCAAAATAATCAATGAATACTTTAGGTATACATCGCATCCGACACGGGCACCTTCTCCTACAGTGTTCAGGACCATCTGGAGAGGGTCAGATTTCTATCGTCATAATCATGAAAAGAATGCTCGCTGAAATTGATCATTACAGCACGCCTTCACAATCAAGCGAGAGACGTACTGTCTGTGTTATGGAATGGCTTCGGAGTGTGCTGTTGAGTGTCCACCGGGAGAACCGGTGAGATATAATATATATATTTTTTTAATTTAAAGAATGTAATGATCTCATTGATTGGTTGTATCAAAATTTTCCCTACATTAAATGTCTTCTTTATTTAAATGTTTATTATTTTCAGTCCGGTTTCATCATCGGCTCAGCTGGTCTGTGCATGTCCAATATCGTGATTACGGATGGTGGAAAGAGGTTCGATTTTTAATATTGATTGATGAATTCAGCATAAAATGTGATGTGCATGATAAAAAAGGGTATTTGAAGAAGAAAGCTTTCCTTTTTAGTTGCATCTTCAATATCAACGCTCCGATCGGTCGTGGTCTGTGCGAGGACGAGAATATGCCGGTAAGTCAGCCAATCACAGTTTTTGTGACACCTATTTTCGTCGAAAGGAGTGTTTGAGTGCGCCCATCATTCTCTGCCCATAAATTTCTTCCCTTGTGATCGTGGTCGTAAAAAGGCAAATATAGTTACGATTTTAACGCTAAAATCTTTAGTTCCTGCTCTAAAAACTGTAGGAATTGTTGATAAATGTTACTAAATTTATGCCTATTTTATAAAAATAGAAATATTAAATATTATTACAGGTATTGTCCAATCGCGTGCCCGTAGCGAACATTCGTCGTCGATACCCAGACGTGCCGCTATCAGAGCGATTCGACTACATTGTCACATGTAAGCCCATGCCATTACATTCGCCAAAAGAGGAAAGGTCCTCTATTCTTGGCTGACTTTTGACACCCCTGCTCTTGGTCAACGAAAAAGAGTGCAAAAGGCCAACAACACGTATCAAATTTCACACTCTTTCGCAGCTCTCACTGACCTTTTACTACATTTCGGTGTCGGGCATAGTACTATAATGAGGAAGACTAGATCAAACATAAGTTTCAAATTTCGTAACCGACCATCATTTTCAGTCCCTATCGACCTCGAGGTGCGAATGAAGGCCGCCCTCATAGCCACTGCCGTCAAAATTGACGTCGAAATCGCCGAACAACGCACGCGTAGTAATAATTGAATATTCTATTCTAAGGATTTGGAGTTCCTGCTCAGACTCATTTCCTGGCCTAATAAATCTCCTTGAGTGGTCTAGACGGGAAGGGGCCTGACTGTGTTTATCTCCTAAACATCTGGCTAGAGATCGACTCTTTCGAACTCTATGTAACGAGCATCTTTCCGATACTATCAACAACCGGTGACCCCTTGTTGTTTAGACGAGGGTCAACCATTTGGTCTAGGCATTACATTATGTGCCAAGATAGGCAACAACTCATTCAATGCAACAAATGACTAGATAGACGCCATCAGTATTTATGCAAACCTCTTTCATCGCGCATTTTCACTTATTTTCACTTCGCCATAGGAGCTTTCACTTTGTTGTATAGGCCTCGAATTCGCATTTTTTGTTACATATTATGTATGAACGAATGACGGTGCTCACTATCGCCCTGTAACCGATAAATGAACTTTGGCTCTGTTGTAGTTATGGGGGCCTTCAAAATTTATGGGGGCCCATCCCGGATCAGTATTTTTATGGGGGCCCATCACAGTTATGGGGGCCCATCACAGTTATAGGGGCCCAATGTCAATTGTAGTTAATTCATCAGAAACAAGTGAGAATCGAATGTTTTATGATGTTGAGCGTTACCAAAAGACAGTAATAAGAAAACAATGATAAAAAATGCAGCGATATGTACTCCGTTCAAAATCTTGGATTCTTCGTAGCTCGAGCCGGCTTAGGGGTAGTGGATGCAGCAGTTATTCGAGGAGGGCGAGTGACCTTGGTCGTAGTGGAAGTAAGTGCTGTAGTAGTGCGAGAAGGGCGAGTAAT
>LS488200.1:0-17770 GCA_900490705.1 Pristionchus arcanus | reverse complement strand
GGGGGGGGGGGGGTTCATCTGTGGAGGGAGTAGGCACATTCACAGGGGCGGGAGGGACTGATGGAGCTACAGTAGATAGTTGAGCAATCATGGCAGGAGCACTTTCACAGGGGCGGGAGGGCTGATTGAGCTACGATGGAGCACAAGGACTCATGAGACATTCACACGATAAATTCAAGTTTGAAAATATTTTCCATTTGTTTCACAGAGAAAACATTTGGTTCTCACTTGTTTCTGATGAATTGATAATGGGCCCCTATAACTGTGATGGGCCCCCATAAATGTGATGGGCCTCCATAAAAATATTAGTCCGGGATGGTCCCCCATAATTTTCTTAGGCCCCCACAATTTTCATGGGCCCCCATAACTTTTGAAGGCCCCCATAACTACAACAGAGCCTGAACTTTTTCTACTTTTTTCATGGCTACGTGGAACAATAAAGCAATCAAACAGGCTGACTTTCTACAATAATATTCTTAATCCGCGTCAAAATGGCCAAGTATACGTCATCACAGTTGACTCACGCATTAAAAAAAGCTTCTGGCCGGAAAGCGCGCGAGATACTACGTGTGTGTGTGGAAACCAAGGAATGAGTCACCAATCGAATATTCGCCCTCTGACATTCTTCCTCTACACTTCCGAGTCTCGGCAGAGAGAAGAGGGGATAAAGGCAGTGTGAGAGTCCACGAACAGCAATGAGAGTCCAGGGAAAGAGAGATGGTAGAGAAAGAGAGAAGGATGAGAGAGCAGGGGAAATGGAGAGGGTGGATGGAAGAACGGAGGAGAGTGAGGGCTGAAACGTGTGCCTTCATCTATTCGTTTCCCCTTCTCCACTCTCCTCTTTTCTCCCGATCTATCCTCCTTCTCCTTTCTTCATTTATCTACACTGCATTTCCCCTTCGCTTTCTTCATTACGAATAGTGTGTTTGCATCAATACATTCGCACAGCCAGACTAGTTTACTTACGCTGAGAACTTTCTGTATGCTATTACACTCTGAGCCTCTGAACTTCCTCATCTGTCCCTTGGTTTTCAAATATTTTACTTCGTCTTTTCAATCGCTGTAATCTGTCGGCGATAAAGAATCCGTGATAAGCTTTACTTCTTTTTTCCGTTCAATCGATTTCCGACCTATTTCTTGGCGATTATCAAGAGAATTTTCAGTTCTAGAAACCCATTGTTTATGCAAAAATTCTGTGGCCTTTGTTTTCTTTGCTCTTCCTTTCATCAGTAGCCTTTTAATGAAACTCTGCCCCTCCCATTGAACCGAAAAGGGAAGGAGAAGGCCCCCTCACACTCTTTCTCTCTATTTTCCATCCCTCTCCCCTTCTGTTTTTTGGCGCTTTCCCTCTCTCGAATCGACTATTCAGCGTTTCAGCCATTTATCACTCCCTACTTCCGTTCCCAACCCTCCATTGATCATACTGTTCTGTAATTTAACCTCGACTTTACCTGATTGTCATTGATGCTGTGTCCAAATGTCGTTTTCCTTGTGAAACATGTTATTTTTCTTGTATTGAATTCTAGCTCATAGGAATCATTGTCAGAGACAAGTTTTGCGTTATCGCTAGCTTAGCTCGAATATTTGATAGAAAAGCTCTTGAAGAACCTCGATGTGTATTTTCTTTCTGTTTTCGCACAGTAACCTCTGGCTCATGATCGGCTTAATGTTATTATTAATTTCTACGACTCCCTGATTTCCTTGAAGTTCCCCGATGAGTGCCCCACCCTACCCCGAGCCATCGCCCTACCCCGATGCTCCTCCCACATACGACGAAGCGATGGGATTGCTGCCGGCGGGAGGGCAGCCACTCATGGGCAGTAGATCGAATCAGGTTAGAATGAACACACACAACATTATCTTCAATGAAAAATTTCCTTCCTGAGAGTGCAACAATTTCAAAAATAATTAGATAATTGAGAAATACAAAATAAAACAGGGTTCGATGGACGATATTCTCGCTCGATCACTGGCCAACTCTCGTGCAAACTCGAGACAGTCAAGCAGACAGCCGTCTCCGACGAGACATGTACGCTTCCATTTTCATCGCTTTTTAGGATCATCCCCATATGCTCCTTAGTTGTTGGTGATAATAAGTTCATTAAAGCCTTCACTCAATGCAAAATTTGGCACAGAGTTGCAAGAGAGTGCGAGAAATTTAGAAGTGATTGCCCGTAGTTCGTGCTCTACTGCTCGACTGAAGGAAGTCTTTCACGTCTAGTCTCTTCCCAGCAGTCTCTCTTATCTCCTTTTTTTATCACCAAAACCATGTTTCTGTTTAATATCTATTTCAGGTGGCCTGTCCCTACCCTCTCACTGACGCTGTGGTCATTCCCCGTGGCGACAGTCCGCACATCATCCGACCGTATCCGATGGGCGGATCAACCGGATCGATTGCGGTGCTGGAGCAGCCCACGTTGGAGGGCAATGGTGAGCAATAACTTTTGTACTTAACTATTTTGTACTTCCTCTCAATATCGGTTGTTGAACGCTGTGGCGTTAGGGAACTACGATTTCCTCCATATCTTGCTTCAATTGTCAATGCAGCATGTTTCTTACGCCATAGTGAACCGATGTTTCTAAAAACAAAGAATTTTCACAGAAACACGACATCTGATGAAAAAATGATTTTGCAGGAGTGTCATGGGTGCCGAAGCCTCCCGAGGAGGCGACTTGTCCCACTGGACTGGAGTATCTACTGGATCTTGAGTACGTCTACGTGAGAAGGGTTAGTTTTCTGGATTCAATTAACCGTTTTTCTCGCTTCTCTTTCTCCTCTCTCGGACATCCGAGACATTGCATTTCGCACTCAATTTTTCCGAAACAAAAAGCATTGCTTCCCTTGCAGGAGCGCAAGCACTTCCTCGGCGCGAAACGATCATTCTCCGTCAGAAATGCCTATGATAAAATGGTTCGTTCACTAACTGAATTCGAAATTATTCTAGATAAATTTGACAAATATTCTTTATTCAGATCTACCTCGTTGTCGAGACAGCGAAGGTTCGCTGTGCTGCCGTTGATCATTATGAAAAGGTGAGTCTTATTTCTCTTTGTAATCCTCGATCCCAACATCCACTCAATTTAGATTGAGGAAATTTCAGCCCGTCTTCACGTACGTTGAGGACTGGAACTACGGAGGCGACAATTGGCTGGAGCTGCATGAGGGACATCAGGTGGGGTATTTGTTTCCTCCTTTAGCTCACGATTGATATGTGTGACAGATTCTAGGCTCCCTTTGAAGGTTGCCTACTTCGAGGAAAGCTCTGGCTGCACCACCAACACGCAGAAGATATTGGACAATCAGAAAAGGTAAGGTTGATCAATTTTCATCATTCTATTTTCGAAATAAACAACTAACGGCATACATTTTCCAGCCCGGTGCTCTACCTCGACACGGAATGCTGCGGAGAAAGCAACGACGCATACACTGTGAGTTCAGGCAGCAGTAGAAACTAGGAACCGTCTCGAATATACGGCGATGGAAAAAAGGTATACGTGTATCCACGTCAAACGATTTTACAGTCGTATGGAAACGCTAGGTGGGACCCACTGGTAAGGGGCTTGAAGGAAATGCAATTAGATTATTAGACCAATGAATACTGAATACTGCAAATTTCTATGCAGATCTACTCCTATTCTCACGCGACCATTGGCAGCATTCACAAAGGCAATCTCGGAGAGAAAATCAAGATCAAATGTGAGCTTTTTTTTATTTTTGTAAATATTTAAATAATAATTGTTTCAAGTTCCCCTCGATCTCGACGTTCGCATGAAGGCCGCGCTCGTTGCACTGGGAATGCGTCTGGAGATCGGAGAGGAGAGAAGACGGGGAGATTACTCTTAGAGAATTATGAGATAGAGATTGCTTCCATTATTAACTATTCACAGTATTGTACATCAAAACCGCCTAGATCTACCATCGCTAGAGTTTGCCAAGTTTGCCCACACAGAGATTAACCATAACAAGACTACTTTTAGGTTACAACCATTTCGTTTTTTCTCCGTTTGAGTATGTATTGTCCGGCGTCACATATCTTGCCCACTTATATGTATTGATTGTCGTTGTTTCGAATGATTCCTCAGAAGGTTTTGGAGGGAACAGAGTTCCTCAATAAATGCTATTGCACATATTTTCTCGATCAGATGATAGAAGGAAAGGGGCAACAAAATGTCAGGAGAAAGCGTCCTGATTCATTCCACATTTTCCCGTCGCGTAGCCGCACGCCAGTTGTCGATTCTCGATTGATTTTTCGATTGGTCACTCTTTGTTCCAATTCACGGGCTATCGTAGGCTCATATTACGAAGGTCTGTCTCTCTTCCTTTGAAATACTCTCTCGTTTCTCTGTCTGACGAGAGATAAGGCAAATTGAAGAGACGAGATCACTCCTTCATTGTATTCCTGTTTATCCAGCCGTTTCTTCCCCTACAAGGGCCACTCATCATAGCACTCTCATTTTCTCCTTGTCTCTCACCTCAAAGAGAAAAATCCCCTTGTTTCACTCCTCTTTTTCCTTGCCGACCCGCAAAGGAGCCACCGATTTAGTGGAAACAAGCAGCGGTGCCCATGGACACAAACCCTGCTTTACGAAGCGGAGCTAACTCGAATCACTCCAGCTCGAAATTTCGTTCATTTCTGGCGTTTACGTTATTCTTTCTGGTCGAAGTCTTATCGAAATCATTTTCAGATGCACCCAGCCATTCTTGAGGCCGGTGCTCCGATACCGCGTTAGTTTATTTTCAACTTCCTTTTTCGTTTCGTAAAGGTAGAACCGCTATTTCCCAGGTCCAGCATGGATGGAGAAACCATCTGTAACAACGACTGATATTCCGCCCGGTCTAGAGTACCTCGTGAACATAGATTTCGTTAGAATCAAGAAGGTTGTTGAGGTAATGATTTATTTCACCTCGCAGTTGTAATTTACTATTCACTATCAGCTGTTTTCCAGTTCGAAAACATGACTTCCCTGTTCGTTCCCAATCGATACGTGGTCGAAAACAGCAAAGGCGAGCAGGTATCGTTGAAATATTCAGCTCTATTCATCACCAAAAATGAAAATAGATATTCGTCACCACTGAACAGCCGAACTCGCTTCGTTCCACGGTCAGAGGATCGACAAGGGGATACAAGTTTGATATGTACGACAAGTTTAGTAGGGTACGTTTCTTTCGCTTCTTTTGAGCATCTAATCCATAATTTGCTCGAATTTGTATGAATTGGCATGCAAAAAAGATATACTAGAAATTTCAAAAATATTTAACGCATTTTTCAGCTAGCTTTTCGCATCGAACGACCGGAGCAAGAAGCGTGCGACTGCTGCAGTTGCTGCTTCGGAATCTGCAGCAGCAGTGGAGTGAAGAGCATTGTCGAGTCGCCCGTCGGGACACTGGTACGATTTTTACGTTGAGTTTGTACTTAAAAAAACGTGAATAGTTTGCTGGCCTGCAAAACAGACAGCGGGCCTGATATCACCGTGCCAACACAATGAGTCATCGTTGAGTCATGCTTTCAGGCCGGCGTTATTCTCTCAAAACCATCGTTGCTTTCGGCAAACTTGGCGATTCGCGACGGTGATGGAACCGAAAGGTTGTTAGGTCAGCTTATTATCTAAATTGTAAAGCTAAATTGTTTTTTTCAGTCAGTAGGGCTGGCTGGTTCTCGTCATTCGCGACTGAAGTTCAGTTCAACGTACGGCTTTCTCCCGTTTTTTTGGGCATCGATGGATTTAAAAACTCTCCAAGCTCTCCAGGTTGATCCGATAGCTCGCAATGATCACAAAGCAGCGCTAATAACTGGCCGTCGAAGAGGAAAGGGAAACGGAGCGAACGTATTCGAAATACAATGTGAGCTCAAATAATCGGACAATTTCAGTGTTGTTCTGCTTTGAAATGTTGGCAAGAGCTTGTAGTAACTGGATTCTTATCCGAAATTATTTTTCGCAAATATTTCAGTTCTCCCGGATCTGGACGCTCGTATGAAAGCGTCGATCATTGGTGCGGCGATTCTACTGGATTTCACAGATTTTGACGGAGGCAGCAACTCGAAATGATCGTATCACGTGCACCTATACCTCATTATCTGTGTTACATTTCACGTTATCTATGTCAGTTTCTGTACATAGGGAATACATTTGCGCCTTATTGCTCGTATAAATATTACCACTGGAACGGTTTCGGAAAGTTTCCCTTTCTATTTACTGATCATGCCTCTCAAAATGGAGCTAAAATCACATGAATAAAGTGGTAGTGCATACAGATTACGCCGATAATTCTCCGGTTACTTTCCGGAATACATTACGCGAGGAACCAGGTACCCTTCCATTTCCATCCATTTCTCTTACGGCTGACGCTATGTCCACGGGATTGATTGTCCAGACGGAAAGGAGGATACCGCCGAAGGATTTTCAAACTGAAGTAATCAATATTTTTTTCAATTTTTGCATTCCTAATTTGAAATTATCCAGGTTCGAGGCTTCCTCGATATCGATCACATTCTCGAAACGGCAGTTATTCGACTAAACGAACCTGCTCAGGAACTTCAAGAAATCATTTCAACGTAGATTTTTCTATCTGCACTTTTACGTTTACTAAATTCAGGCTCATCTGCGAAATCACGGCATCCGAATCTCAAAAGCACAGACAGAATGCAGTGTGGCCCAGTGATAGTGTATGGGAAATTGTCTCGGTTGTTCTATCACTTCTTATTTAGGACAATAAATGTGATGTCTTAGCTCATCAAGAGGCTCTTCCCGAACGAATGCAAGTACGAGTTCAACACATTTGCTATTTTGAAGCCATAATTTCGCAGGCATGGGACATTTCCTTTGAAACGACAACCGTCTGCAACTCTTGGGCGGTGTTCTTGTATGTCTTTTGATTATATCTTCAATTCGGATAGATAAACGATCGGATTCAGTTGCTCCCTTGATTGCGTCACCCGCAGTCGGGTCGCCATTGCAAGACTAGCGCATCCATCACACTGCGGTCCAAACATGGAGAAGCTACAGCTGATCTTTCTAATGGCAACGCCGATAATTGAGGTCGTGACATCGTCATCAAAAACTGAGATTACATTTTAGAAAAGCACAAAATCGCCGATGGAAACAGCAAGATCATTTTCCACTCTGCTAATGGACGACGGACTTTGTACTGAATTGATCTACGCATGCGATGAACAGTCCTTCAAGGTTACCTGTTTCTATTATGTGATGTTTTCTTTGCAATAGATGACTATCCTCAATTTGCGAGCTCCCTGACAAACGTTATTTTGAGGTCTCCGACAAACGTTATTTTGCAATTATAATGAACCTTGAGGAATCAATGCGCACAGCAGCCATAATTAAATCATCACTAGACTCGGAATCACGCTTTCTGAATGGACAGAGACCGCAACGATTGGTAATGCCGCTTTATTTTGTCAGCTGTCCACCTCATAATTTGTAGGGACCTCCATATCGACCGTTCACTGGTTTAAAGGAGGACTTTGCTAGAAGATTGGCTGTGTACAAATCGGACTGGCTTGATGGCATGTTTCACGATATGATTGATAATAAATATTAGGTGCTCAGGTTTTCGCGATCTGCAATCGATCAGCAAAGTGTGCTCAACGGTCTTCTTCTTGCTATGTGCAATCCTGCCCACTTCGATCGCCTACGGGATGCTCAATGATGAACACACATCGGGATTGATCAGTGAGAATGTCTGAATATATCGGGTTGATGCGTAAGTTTCTGACTTTTTTTGAGTTTGTCTATTCTGAGCGATGCTAACCTTCCTTTTCAACCTATCAACTAATTTTTTTTTGTAGCCGATGGGGACGTGGATGGACTTCTTAGCGCACGCTAGAACAGACCAATCGATTTAGAAATACCGTTACTGTGCAAAACCAAGTAGCTCGCAGTGAGGATTCGAACTGACGTTTTCTCAGAACTGTGCTCCTTTGAGAATAGTGATCGGTATAAAATCACTTCACAAACCTCAAGCACAGTTACTTAGCAGTACTATATGATCAGATTCATGAGTTGACGTCGATCGCCCCACTCAAGACAAGACACTTTTCGGAAACGAAGGTCTTCCGAAATGGATCTTAGACAGTTTTCATCGTCGTTTTTTACTTACGTTGAACTTGAAAATTTCTTTCATACAAAAAACTCAAGTTTGCTGGCGTACCAGTTCACGTTATTTTTTTGATAAGTATACTACATCGATTTCATAAACAATCAAAATCTAAACTTATACCACTAAATACTGACGACGAAATCGGGACTTCAGCCGATCTCCAACATTCGAGGTAAGTGAGAAGTCGGATTTTTCACGCGTATTGGGAAGAGGGACCCTTGCCACACTACTAATAAATTGGGCTACAAAAGTGGTTTGCTAGTTTTCATAGAATTTTCTATAATCGGAAACCCTTGAAGTCGCATGTTTTGTGTAAATTCGGACCAAATTATGAGTTAAAAATTCTAGCACATTTACTATGAAGTCCTAGCCCAATTTCATATTACGGTTTAGTGGACCAACATCCCTCTACATAGTACTGGGGGAAATTTAGTATAAACAATACCGATCGGCAGAAAATTTAAGAAACATAAAAGTCAGAAACTTACGCATCAACCTAATACTATTATTTTATTCATGGTATTTTAATTGGTCACACCTAAAGCTAATCGAGCCCAGTTATCTTCAATATTGCACAATCGACGGGCTGGCCCTTTTCTTCGGCATCTTTGGCGGGCAACCGATGCTCATTCTCTCCACTACAGCGCCGTTGTCAATCTACATTCATGGTATTAAATTGGAGAAATCTAAAATTAATTGAGCTAAGTTATCTTCAACATTGCACAATCGACGGGCTGGCCCTTCTACAAATTGTACACTTGCGTGGGACTTTGGTGTCAGGTAAATGTGATATTTCTATTCCGACAATTAAAAAGAAACGTGGTATTGAAAATGAAAAGGATTAGAGACACTGCTGGGAAGAGACAAGATAGGAAAGACTTCCTGAAGAAACGCGGTTGGATGTTTCGGTCCATTGGGTCATACACCCAACCGCCTCACGAAGGGTGGACCTCGTCAGTATGACGCCCTTCGCGAGTGGGGAAACAAGAAAGCCTGTCACAATCATTGTTTTCGCAGGTCTTTCTCATTCTAGCAGCAATCTTTCAAGCGGCAGACTTGCTCAAATTTACTAGAAGGTTCGCTAAATATTTCATGCACAAAATCAGTTCCTGCTCAGGTCCACAGAAGAAATGTTCTCTCTGTTTATTGCTGCCGAACTAACGTACGAGGCGATAAAGTCGATGGTTCAAGGTTTGATTATTCAAACAGATGCATTATTCAATTTATTGTTTAGCATACACCGCAAACTACGAGGGATGCTATCTTGATTCTCTCGAGGGCAATTGTCTCCCTGATGCCGCTCTTCTCTTCATTCTGCTCGTTCTTCTCACGTGCTGGTTGAGTGTGTCCATCGATCGATTCAGAGCATCTACAGTGTTGTCAAAGTGAGTCAATATTCTCACTCTATTAACTCAATCTTTGCTTGAAAAAGTGGACAAATACATAGTCGCTTCCAATCAGATATTCTGGAGAAGTGCCCTCGGGCGAGGCTCGAAGTCGGAAAGTAATTTTGCTAAAATCAGGGGAATTCGCAACCTCATCGCTGACTACGCCGTGCCACTCGCAATGATAGCTGCTGCAGCCATATCTCGACTGCTCTTCTTCAATGTTCCTAGTAAATTCACTCTTACTTTTTGCTAAATAAATATAAATTATCTTTTTTTCAGAAAAGACCTTCGCACTCTACGATACAGCAGACTTTCATCTGACAACATTTTGGTTAAATTATCTTTTTAGACCCTTTTATTTCTCAATCTGGATATTGGCAGGTCCATGACCCCATACGCGCACATCACATGCTTCTTCCTGGCTGTTCCTTTAGCAGTTCTCTTCTTCGTTGATCAATTACTGGTGACGAAAACTGTGGATAACAAGCAGAATAAGTTCGTCGCTTTTCTAGAATTTAATGTAATTAAAACGTGACATTTTGTCATTCAGGCTTTCTAAGGGCTCAGCTCACCACTGGGATCTACTCATTGTAGCAGTCTTGAATGTAATTTCTCCCTTGATCTGAGAATAAAAATAAATCATCTTTGAAGATTTTCCTCTCCCTCTTCTCCCTTCCCTGGATGCACGCAGCTCTTCCCTCCTCTTTCCTTCACTTGAGATCACTCGCTGATATCGAGGAGCAATTGAGTGATGGAAGAGTGCAGCAAGTGTGAGCATATTTGACTGAAGTTGCGAGCAGTCCGAACTAGCATCTCTGAACGAGTGCAATCTACACACAATTCAACTTAAACAGTTATTAGGAAATATGAGTGCTACCCTCTCTATCTAGAGACCATCTGTTTCTCAGAAAATAGTTTTAAACGATGAAGTAGTTTGAATTCCTTTTCAGCATCGCCAAGCCCCGCGAGGTCCGTATCTCTCTTCTCCTCGCTCATCTTCTCATCATTCCAATTTACATCCTTGCACTTCCGTTGATATCGGAATACGTGCCGAATGCACTGTTCTATGGTGAGAACAGCATCCTTTGCATTGGAATTGAAAGAATTTCAGGTCTTTTCCTTTTTATGGCTGTCTCGTCGCTCGATTGTAATCAGTTCTTCCACCGAATCGTGCTCATATTTACGGAACAAGTAAGATTTTAGGTTTTTCCGAAGATGGTCTTTCTTTAGCGTGCCTACCCTCCCACATCCTACATTCGTCACATTCCGCAGAGAATCGTCCATGCATTCACAATACTCGAACTGGTTCAACTTGCAATTCTACTTGTGATCGGTATTTTTTCATATATTATCTATTCGATTCTGTTCTCTAATTCAGGTCTTTCCCCGCTCTACTACATCTCCATGCTGTTTCCTCTTGCGATCGCATTGTTTGTACCAATCAGGTAGGCTTACTTCATCTATCAGGATCGGGAATACACCGGCTTTCAGATTACTCTTACTGCCAAAACTATTCAAGACATCCCATCTGGAAGTTATCGATGGTCGACATTAAGCTTAATCTCTTCCAAAATTTTGCCAATCAATACGTACTACCCCCGATTGTATCTATCATGTTCTTAAAAGTCAGTTAGAATCATAACCGTTATCACCTTTATTGCTTGCACATTTGTTTTCAGTTGGAATAAAGTGGTACAGTTTCAAATAAACATGTAATAATAAGCGAGTGTTAAACTCGTTCTGGGAGACGATTGCAAACTACGGAAGAGAGGTCCACTGTGGTATACGATATTACAGTAATCCGAAGAAAAATGCGAGCGAAAAGTAATGAGAGACCAGCTATCACAAAATTTACAAAGTGAAAAAAGGCATTAAAATAATAGTCAGTGCACGTATTGTTCTCGGTGGGGTTAGCACGCAATTTCGAGGGTGTTTTGATAGTGGAGAGGGATTTCGAAATTCGAAAAATAAAAAAAAGGGCAAGAATCACATAGCTGTAGAGGCGCGGCTGCAGCAAATCAAGCGCGTAATTCGAATATAAGATCATTGGAAAAAAGTTATGATGCGCGAGGAATAGTTAGTGCTACTCTACGGAATTAGTCAACTATTGGATCAGAAAGGGAGGTTATTAATAGGGTGGAACTAGTTCGATGACATCATCTTAGATGGAGATTGCCGTCGTCGACGAAACCATTTCGTCGTCAAGCGGCTCAGCCTTGCACGACGTCGACTTCCAGTGCGTCCGAAGGCCGGATGGACTGCAATGATAATTGATTAGTCTTATCTTTACCAAGCAAATTTTTCTTTCACATTTCTACGTCAAGCGTGTACTAATTCATGGAAGAATGGTGAATGCCAGAGTGGGACGGAATGAATAAAAACTTAAGGTTAAGGTGTACCCACGTCAAGCGATTTTACAGTCGTAAGACAACGCTAGGTGGGACCCACTGGTAAGGCCAGCTGTTAGGGTAAGGACACGGAATTTTTAGCTCACCTAATATATTTCTTGCCGCACTGTCCGCAGTTGTACGGTCTCTCGTTCGCATGCAGTCTTTTATGCAGTTTGAGATGCACAAACTGCGTGAACTTCGCCCCGCAAGTATCGCACGAGTAGCTGAAACTAATTTCATGATAAGAGTGAAATAAAGGTGGCTGTGTGTTCTCTGCAATTACTCTTACAAATTATTCATTTCAGGTCTGTATCGACAAAATTAACGAGCCCTTGTTAGATACCTAAGTCGTATCATTTAAAAAATCTTTTATAAAAAATATAATCAAATCGGCTGATTAACTCACGGTTTCTGTCCATTGTGCAGTCGCAGATGCGTCTTGAGATTGGAAGTGGACGAGAACTTCTTATCGCAAATGGAACAAGAGTGAGGACGCTCACCTAAGGAAGGATAGGGTTATGGTTACAGTAGCTTGTGGGGAACGATATCTGGTGGATACGGTTATGATTACAGTACCCGATGGAAAACGGAAGCTTGCTTGCGAAAAAATAGACTGAATCAATCGATAATCCTCACCAGTATGGACGAGGTTGTGCTTCTGTAGATGGGCAAGCTGCGTGAATTCCTTGCCGCACTCATCGCACTTGAATGGTCGCTCGCCGGTGTGCGTGCGGAGATGGACCTAGAATATTTGTTGTTATTTTTTATCTCCATTCGCTCAAACTGTATTTCATCATCGTTCTATGCACTTTTTATCTAAAATTTTCTCTTTTGCATTATCGTGATTTGCAATTTTCACTATTCGTTCAGGAGCTCACCTTCAAATTGCTCAACTGCCCGAAGCTCTTGCTGCACTGCTTGCACTTGTACCGTGCCTTTCCACCCTCCTTCATCGTTACCCCGTAGGGATCAGGGGTATGGGCGGCGGAGGGAGGAGGAATGGATGCCGCCTGCTGGGGGATGGGAGTGGCGGCGGATTGAGGAGTGGGCAGGGGCGAGTGGAAGGATTGCAGGGAGGGCACCGGGTGGAAACCCTGGAATGAGACAGGTTTATTTTTAAGTAAAGTTAATGTTAACCGATTATTCAAGGCACTAGCGTACCGATATTAGACAGTTTTATTGATATCGGAAAAAAGGAATCAGGCTGTGACACATGACTTTGGCGTTCTGGTATTCGAAATATCAGACTAGACTTTAAGGCCAAAATGCTAACAGTACATTTGAGACTGAGAGAATGTTCAGTCAACTCACAGCGTGCAAATGGTGATGGTTCTGTGTTGGCGACGTGAAGGCAGTATTAGTCGAGAAGGTCGACGAGAGATTCGATGCCGATGACAAGTTAGACGTTAGTCCAGTCGTGTAGAGATTGCCGAACCTGCAATCGCTTATTGCATTTCGATTCGAGTTTTCAGTTCATTGCTAGAACTCCATATCGACTACTTTCATCAACCGATTTTGAGTTTTGAGATATTTCCTATACAAAAAAAAACTGTATCAAGCAAGTAAGCTTGACTTTTAACCGCCTCGCTTCGAACACAATGAAAAATAACTCACGAAAACGGCGGACTTGCTGTCGCACCAAACGCCGGCTGCACATCTGCCGGTCGTCCGGTCGTCTGCGGCAGGCCCGTGGACGTGTGTGCGACCGCTGCAGCTGACGGGGTCGCGGGCTGCACCCATAGCCCGCCACCGAGGGAGGTAGTGCGAGAGCGGAAGTACTCGTTGAACAGGGTAATGTTCTCGAGTGGACGGATGGTCTGGGCGGACGGAGTAGACGTGAACGAGATCGGAGGCAGTCTGGAAGAAGTCAATAATTGAACATTATTGATGCAGAACTTCTGATAGTGTGCACACATTGTAGATTCATTGTTGAAAAAAGATTTAATGACCAAGTACATCGGCTTGCTATGTCAGAAATCAGAAAAAAGAGTTATGTATTGACAATAAGTAAAGATCAGTATTGGCACAAGATTCGAGGGATGAATACAGAGAGGAAAGAGAACAAGAAAAGGATGTATAGCTCACCTCGTGGGCACCGGTCGATGCAGCGTGCTCTGCTGCAAAGGGGTCTGGATGACGTTCGGGCGGTGCTGCAGCTGCTGCAGCTGCTGTTGACTGGAATGGTCATGCTGCTGCTGCTGCTGCTGGGACGACTGCATCTGGTGCATCTCCAGGGGCGAAGACCCGTTGCTCGAGTGGGACGACGTCGGGTAGTACCTAGCAAACGAAAGGGTAGATACAGAAGGGAAGAGGGAGGGACGAGGACTGGGATTGAGGGAGTGCGGCAGAGCAATCGAGTGAATCGATCTCGTGGAAGACCAACGGTGGACGTTAGATGAATCGCAAGATCAATAAAATATGGTGCGCGCAAGAGACCCAGAACAGTGAACACATCCACACAAATCACTGATCACCACAAGAAAACCATGAACAGTCTCATCTCTACATTTGGAAATCTTTCCATTATGGAAAATCTCTTCATCTGGAGAAAAAAATCTTCTTCATTTGGGAATGAAGAGATGAGACTCGGGTCATCGTTTCCACAAGAAGAAAGAGTTGGGCACGATAATCTACCTCATCGTAAGCATCTCTTTCGCTAAGCCACCGCTCATATCACTATAGAGAACGCGGCTGGAGACATCGTGAAGGGAGTATCTAGAAGAAGGGACTTGGAACGAGGGAGACGATGGGTTTGGAACGATAGGGGAAGGAAAGCGGAGTACCAGGAATTCGCCTGACCATTCCACTTGCGTTCTCGTCAATCTTTTAAGAGTGTGATTTAAAAGACCACTGAGAAAGCAAGCGGAATGCATGGGCGGATTCCTGACAACCTAGAGGTTCTTGAGGAGGTAAAGACCTACCGCGAGCTATCATCGGATGAGTGGGAGTGAGCCATCGGGGTAAGCTCGGCTAGTTCGTGCTCTTCATTGTCATCGTGAAGGGGACGATGGTCGTCGAGGGGAACCTGACAAGAGTAATGTTATCGTCTCATCATTTTGCGTTATCTCTGACCGCAAGAGAAAAGAGACAGTGTGGCGTTATGAAAGACAGACTATCCATACTGGCAAGATGCAAAATATACGATAGTTCGTATGATTCTCAAACAATCTCCCACATGATATGCTCATTGTTTGCTGTTTCTCATTACTTTGAAAATGTATTGAACAATTTCAGAAGTTATAATCACCTTGCTCACTAGACTCGTGTCCTTCTTGAGAGAGAAGTCGATGGCTTCCTGTGGGGAGCGAGTATACCTGGAGAATGGGAGTTTAGATGAGGACAAGAAGCGATTCGAATGAAAGATTTGAGGATTGAACAAGCAGCTGTAACGGTAGAGCAGCAGTAACTCACTGTCTATCATCATCCTCGACCTTCCAGGTGTGCGGCAGGGTGATCGAGGCTGAAATAGGGCTTGTTCATTTCATTTTTGGGTCGACTTCATGGGTCGAGAAGTCAATGGAGGTGTGATGTCAACTCACAAGCTCTGAGTGCCTCGCAGTTAGCGGGCACTCTCAGACGCATGGCGTAGTCTCTCGAGTACCAGAAGAGCAGCTCTGTGTTCGGAGCGATGGGTTTGATGGAGTAGAAGTAGATCTCAGTGTCGATCTGGAATGAGATATTGAGAGTCCTGATTGCACAATCTTATAAGGAAAGGTGTATCCACGTCAAGCGATTTTTACAGTCGTAAGACAACGCATGGTGGGACCCACTGGTAAGGCCAGCTGTTAATGGTATCTTACAATCACACGATCTTTAGCACGTAGAGACACTAGGCAGTCTAATGATTGGTGAGATGCTAAGTAATGACTGAGATGTCTGATCCGAAATGGTAATCAGTGAAAACCAAGTAGTACCTGGCAAGCGACGAGGTTCTGATTATGAGATGCCGTTGCTCTCTTCACGTACTTCATCCAGTTCGACTTGCTGTCATCCGAGCAATCGATCATGCGGATGAGATGAGATCCCTTGGGGGAGAAGACCTGGAAAGACAAAAACGTTGTTGCTTGGCTACCGTATCCTTGGTGCCACCCGAACTAACTTTTTGAAAAAAATCGTCTCTGAATGATATTCAAATTCTGATGAAGAACTCAATGTACGTACTTCGTATTGTTAGCAGTAAACCGCAAAGGTGGAAGCATACGAAAATAGCTCACCTTCCACACAGTTGCTGAAGGCAGTCCGGATCCTGCGTTGTGTGCATTATGAGCTGCGGATCCCTCCGCGGGATGGCCCATACTCATGTTTGCATCCACGGGCAGCATGGAGCCTGAAGATTACATGGTACGTGAATTCACTATTTATTTCTATTTCGTTGACATTTGGTATGTATTTTGTATGAATTTTATCTATGTTTTGATTTATTTAATTTCTTACCAATGACCGGTCCGAACTTGGCTCCTCTGGGAATGTAGTCCGAGGAGAAAACACCGGTAGTCTGCAATGGATCAGTGATGTCAGCTTTTCAAATCCCTTAAAAATTGCAAGCCACGCATTTCAGATCGATCTTCTTTATCAGTTGTTTTCTCACTTTCGTCGACAGTTCGCAAGCACTAAAAAGAGACCGCTGATAAGCCCGTCAAAAGCTTTTTGTGGATCAAAGAACGTTAAAGAAGGAGAGGCTCGAATGATGGCTAAATTATCATAGGCGATCGGCGCACGCCGATTTGCATGAGCCGTCTCTTCATTACCCTTTTCTCTCTCGCTCGTTGCCTGCACGATCAGGGGAGCTTGGCACCCAGCCAATCGGCCTTATCTCAGTTTAAACGAAAATTGAAAACATGAGAGTTTCGAAAGTGTTATAGGGTGCTTATGCCACATCATCTGGCATAGAGAACTCGCTTAGCCAGATATTCGTGCCCCTCCCCCTTTAAAGCGGCATTCAGATTTCGGGTACTTTGAGATCAACTATATGTTACTTTCAATGAACTGAGAGATTCTGATTCGTGAGCGGTATGATCTCGGCTTGGGAATAGCAGGATGAAAAAAAACTTCGAAAAAAACTCACATTAGGCATCTCATCGGAGTCTCTAATAGTAAGGTTGAGAGGCAGAGAGGCCATAGCTCGTCTTCCATCCTGAAAAAGGCATTCATTAGACGCATTCGACTGTGACCATTCTCGCATGTTTTTCAATACTTCAGAGTACTTTCTACAGAGGAAAAAAAGAAGTTGTTGGTCCCGAGGATGCTCAAAGGAAAAAAGAATGCTTTTGGATAGAGGGAAATCAGTAGATTCTTTACCATGATGGTGCCCGGCTTGTCGGGGCAGTTGAAGACGCAGAGTTGCTCGAGCGTCTGATCATTGACCTGAAATGGCTATCAAATATCCAATATGCATCTCAACGAAAGAAGCACTATGATAATCATAGTAGCAAAATAAGAGCCTTTTGCGTTACAAGTTGCTATATCCTATTCAATTCCTCTTCAATTATTCAGTTCTTCAGTTATTATAAGTATAAGTTTATTTTTTTATAGATTCAATATCCTTGCGCAATGCTAAAATTACCTCGCGAAGATCGAGACTGTCGCCAGTCCATGCATTGGCCGAAGCGGTGGAAGGGAGACGACGACCTGCAACGATTTATTTATTCATATTCTTACATCCAGTCATTTCTCCAATCAATATAGCACTTGAAATTTCGAGCACTTTCCAGTACTATTCAGATCGATACTCACGTAGCTCGATGACTGACTTTTCCCCTCTAACGTGATGAAATGCGCTTGTTCATGCTTTTCACCCCTCGCTGATAAGCAACATTCTCGTGGAAGAGAGAGGGGAAAACTTTCACTTTTGTTTGACTCGTGTCGCCGTGGATTGA
>LS488196.1:50739-63147 GCA_900490705.1 Pristionchus arcanus | reverse complement strand
GCGTCGTTGCCAAATATTTTAATAAAAATACTGTGAGAGTGGGCGTGCGTGCCCCTTGTGAGAGAGGGTGGCGTGCGAGCCCCCAACCCTAGTGGCGGCGCCCTGATTCCATAAACTCGGGTCCCAGAATTTTTCACTTTAGAGCTTCATGTATTTTACAAATGACCTGCTGATTGTTCCCGTTTTTTTTTAAAATAAATCCATTTTATCACATAGTGTACGGTTGTAAATGCATTGCAGAGATAATATTCAAGGAATACTTCAATTCGATCAGTTCCACGTAGTTCTTTCGTATCTCAGCCTCGAAAAGTCGTCGACTTTGCCCATCTCCACTTCGACAGGTAAATGACCAAGCAAGTCAGAACAAGCCGGTCCGACCATCTTGGATCGACTCCTGTGATCGTACACTTCTGTTTCGTTGCGAATAGTGAATCTTCCGGATGTCCAATCGCTATCAGGCAGTGAGAAAACGCCAATGAACGCGGAAGAGGAAACTTTTATGCCGACATACTTGTAGTCGGGAGCTTGACAGACTATCTGGAAGGTCAATATCGAGTCTTTGAGAAATTCATTTTGCCATTAACACTCGATATTTACCTTGAAAGCATCTATAAGTCCTTGAGAAGTGCAGCGTGTATTGCCCAATTCGACGTGGATTGTTTGGGAAACAATATGGAGTAGCGTTTCGTCATCAAGGAGCACCTCAGAGTACGGGGGATCCTGAGAATACAAAATAAGTCTTACTATTATTATCATTATTATTACTGTTATTATTGTTTATTAATTTGAGTGCAAAACAATTTTTAAAAGTTGTTTTTAGATTTACATATAAACATTTCTACCTTTACAAACCAACTCAGCTTGAATTTGCCAATTTGCGGTAGCTGCATCAAAAGCGCTTTATTTGCCACGTTCTCAGAGAAGAAGTAGAGGAATACTTGTGCCTTGCTCAGATCGCAATTTTTGAGGAATTCCAAGACTCTTGAAAAATATTTTAATAAATCGAAGAATATAAAGTTTACGAAAAAATAACCTTTCAATGCAAGCGTTGTTGCCTCGCACATTTATGCACAATTTCTTGAAAGATATTTTCTCGCATGAATTAGTTAGAAAGAAAAATTCGGAAGGTGCAATGTTGAATCGATTGATATCAATTCTCAAAAATTCCGTCTTGGATTTTCCGAACAGACGAATGTTATTGTAGGTCGGGAGAATTTGTCGCGAGCTATTTCCATAAATGGAATAACTGTTTGATACTTTTCCGATTATTACGGCGGCCACATTAGGCTCGTCCTAGAAAAATATTTGTTTTTTTTTCGTTGAATGAATAACAAATATGAAACAATTGATATTTGACGATTTCAGATAAATTTCAGATAATTTAAGTGATACAGCATGCACACTAAGAGATAACTAACCAAGGTTACATCAATGCTCTCAAAGAGCCGTTTGCCAAATTCGATGTCGATTTCTCTGAATGTCTTGCAAGAAGTGATAATAGAAGCTCGTTCCTCAGTAGTTAGCGTATTGAAAATCATTAACATGACATCTTCCGGAAGAAAGGGAATCGCGTTCTAAATTAATAATAAAAAAGGGGTTCAATTAAACATAAATGTAAACCTGGTGAAGCATGGAACCAATGGACTTCATTGCAGAGATGGACGTGGAAAAAGGACGATTTTGGTGGAGGAGTACGAGCGAATGAGCTAACTGCTTTTCAGGGTAGAATCTCATTGGGCGGGAAACATTACTATTCATTCCCTCTGGTGATGTTTTAAATTTCACACAGGGTGGCATAAGTAGCATTAAGCGCCAAGTGTTTGTTACGTGGCGACTCATTTTTTATAATAGTAAATTTTATGGATTTAATGGAAAATTATTTAAAAATAAGATTTTTTTCTAAAATTCTGAATGCCGTTCTTTACAAATTTGTCATTCATATTTCTTGGAGTAAAATTTTATCAGGCCACTTTAATACATTCAATTTGATCAAGCAAATTTCATTGCAAATGTTTGAATAAATGTCATAAAAACATGTGTGGCGAAATTGTGATCAATCCCACGCAACTCTCTCGTATCTCAGCTCAGACAGTGCATCAAAGACTCTTCCCATCTCGATTTCAATAAAGTAATTCAAGCCATTGCGGACCGCTCCGACTAATTTAGATCTAGTCTTGTTGTCGAACACATCTCGATTGTTGCGGATGGTAAATCTTCCGGGTGTCCAATCCACAATGGGCGATTTGAAAACCCCAGCAAACTCGGAAGGGGACAGTTTGAGGCTGACATACTTGTAGTCGTCTACAGAATTGCAGAATACCTGGAAAAAGGTATAGGTAAAGGTGTATCCACGTCAAGCGATTTTACAGTCAAAAGCCAATGCTAGGTGGGACCCGCTGGTAAGCTGAAAAAGGTGTGCATGGCTTAATCCAAGTACAAAAAGTATAGAAAATGAAGATATTAGCCAAACAATGCTAATCGTTTCCTGAGTTCAGTACCCAGAATCACCTTGAAAGCATCAATTATTCCTTGAGCAGTGCATCGGGAATTGCCCAATTCGGCGTGATTTGTGTTGGAAACAACGTGGAGAAGAGCAGTGTCGTTGATGATTATCTTTGGGTTGGAAAGTGGTTGGTAGGGATACTGAAAATATATTATAATTTAAACTAAACAAACATAATTTCAAGCTTTATTGGCATATTGGAACAGCCCAATTACCTTTGCCAACCAATTCAGCTTCAATTTGCCAACTTGCGGCAGCTGCTTCAAAAGGTCATTTGAGGTATCAATTTCATTATCACCGAAAACGAAGAAATCAAGGAATACTTGGGCCTTGCTAAGATCTCGATTTTTGATGATATCAAACATCCTGAGATTGATGTTGTTATTTAAAAAAACACCTAAATAACAGCCTAAATATCTAGGGATAAATAATTAACCTTTCAATGCAACCGTGGTCACTGCGAATATTGAAATGGGCCTTCTTGAATGATATTTTCTCGCACGAATTGAGCATGAAATAGTATTCCGAGGGGGCGATACTGTCTCGGTTGATAATAATTCTCAGAAATTCCGTCTTTGACTTTCCGAACAGTCTAATGTTATTGTAGGTCGGTAGAATTTGTCTCGAGCTGTTTCCATAGATATAAAGCGTGCTCGATACTTTCCCAGCTATCCGCGCTCCTTCGTGAGGTCGGTCCTAGAATTGCAGTTTATAAAAAAAATTTCAATAACATAGTAGGAAGCTGATCCATGGTTCGGTGGATATAACAGTAACAGATAACTTACCAATGTAACATCGATGCTTTCGAAGAAACGTTTGCCATATGCGATGTCGATTTCTCTAAATTTCTTGCACGATGTGATGATAGAAGCTCGTTCCTCAGTAGTTAGAGTATTGAAAATCATCAACATCACATCATCCGGAAGAATGGGCAGTTGATTCTAAAGCGCTCAATTAAAAATAACAGTAGTGTAATTTCAGCATCAGTTCAAACCTGTTGGGGTTCCGTGGCTGAATCAGACAGCATTGATGAGAAGATGAAGAAATCGTTTACTAAGAGAGCGGTTGTTTAGGAGTGAGCGCGAATGGTCTAATAATTTCTTGAAATTGTAAAGACGCGTACTTGGCGGGAACATTCATTTTACAATTAATTCCCCCTGTTGATTCTTCGAATTTCTGTGGCACGTTTCATTGTATATTAACTAAATAAATAAAGAGTCTATGTAAATATTTATGGAGTTTGAAATCATAACAATAAATTTAACTTTATCAGGCAAATGTCATTGCAAATGTTTGAATAAATGTCATAAAACATGTGTGGCGAAATTGTGATCAATCCCATGCAACTCTCTCGTATCTCAGCACAGACTGGTCATCGACCTTGCCCATCTCGACTTCGATATAGTAATCATATTCAGAACGGAGGTCTCCGTATAACTTGGATCTAGTCTCGTTATCGTACACGTCTATGTTGGTCTGAATTGTGTATCTTCCGGAATCCAGACTCGGCAATTTAAAAACGTCAATATACACGGAAGCGAGAACCTTGACGCTGACATACTTGTAGTCGTCTACAGAATTGCAGAATGCCTGGAAAAAATACAAAAAAAATTGAAAATGCAAGTGCTAGCCAAACAGTGCTGATAGTTTTCTGAGTTCAGTGCCCAGAATTACCTTGAAAGCGTCGATAACTCCCTGAGCAGTGCAGCGGGTGTATCCCAATTCGGCGTGATTAGTGTTGGAAACTATGTGGAGAAGAGCCTTGTCGTCTATGGCCAATTTTGGGCTCTCCCGGTACGGATACTGAGAACACAACTAATTATATTATTACCATTTGAACGAGTATATTACCGGTTCAGACCAATTCAGCTTGAATTTGTCAACTTGTTGGAGCTGCAGCAAAAGATCACAAGGTTTATCGATTACGTTATCAAATACCGGCAAATCGAGGAATACTTGGGCCTTGCTCAGGTCCCGATTTTTGATGACTTCAAACATCCTGAAAATATGATATTAATTATTGTAAACAATAAGAATATTATGAACAATAATAATGAATAATCAAAGAATATATTTTCGAGAAGGAGGTGTACAAACCTTTCGATGCAAGCGTAGTCGCTGCGAACATTGATATGCAGCTTCTTGAAAGATATTTTCTCACACGAATTTATTAGAAAAAAGTATTCGGAGGGAGCGATACTGTCTCGGTTGATGAATATTCTCAGAAATTTCGTCTTTGACTTTCCGAACAACCGAATATTGTTGAAGGTCGGAAGAATCTGTCGCGAGCTGTTGCCATAGATATAGTGCGTGCTCGATACTTTCCCGACGATCCGCGGTCCTTCGTGAGGTCGGTCCTAGAATTACAATTGTTGCCTATTGAAATAGCAAAGTGGAAATCGTTTCCATAGTTCGGTCTAACATACTAAGGGATAACTAACCAAAGTCACATCAATGCATTCGAAGAACCGTTTGCCATATTCGATGTCTATTTCTCTGAATCTCTTGCACGATGTAATTACTGGAGTTCGTTCTTCAGTAGTTAGCGCATTGAAAATCATCAAGAGCACATCGTCCGGGAGAATAGGAACGTCCCTCTAAATTAATAATAAAAATAAATTCAATTAAAATATGAATTGGATGCAAATTCAGTGTTAAAACAAACCTGTTGGGATTCGGAATCGGAATCAGACTCCATTATTGAGGGAAGATGGAACTTCAGGCGAGAAGAGTAAGAGTCAATGAACTAATTACTTCAAAAACACAAAAGACGCTTATTGTCATGGGCGGGAACGTTCATGACTTCGCCCAATTTCCTCGCACGACTGTGCGGTTTTCTCATACTGGCTAGAAAAATCAAAAGAATACAAAAAAAATAAATACAAACCCGTGTGAATTATTTTTAGTTTAGAAAGAAAAATGTGCGATAGTCCGTAAACACTTTTCAAAATAAAAGGAATCTCTTTTTCGTCAAATAATGGTATACTTTTATCAATTAAGATATACAATGCACAAAAAGCAAAAAAAATACAGCAAAAAAATAGTTTCAATATTCGAGTTGATGCCAGCTTATGGGTCAAACAAGCTCTAGCCATCCATTACACATTCGAATTTCGAAACTTAAAATTTTATTGATGAGACATTATACCATTGCAATAGATTCAACTTCATGAAGAAGTAACATAACAGTTGTTGGGACAATTTCGATACAAGTTTAACAAGAAATTAATGTTGTTTTATCAATTCCATGCGATTCTTTCGTATCTCAGCACAGACTGGGCATCGACCTTGCCCATCTCGACTTCGATAAAGTAATCAGCATCCAAGTCGGTGCGAATGTCATGTCCAATTAACTTGGATCTTGTCTGCTTATAGAACACTTCTCTGTTGGTGTGAATGGTAAATCTTCCCGATGTCCAATCGAGACAGTTCAATCGGAAAACATCAACAAACACGGAAGAGGGAACTTTGAGGCTCAGATATTTGTAGTTGGAAGAATTGCAGAATACCTGTAAATGTACAAATTACAATTGAGTGGAAACTGTTGAATGGTAGTCCATGAAACTGAAAATGTTAGCATAGCAGTTCAGATAATTTTCCATTTCTCACTAGGATAAATAAATGCCGAAAGACAAATAACAATCACCTTGAAAGCATCCATAATTCCTTGAGGTGTGCAGAGAGTATTGCCCAGTTCGGCATGATTTGTGTTGGAAACGATGTGGAAAAGAAGCTGATCATCGATGATTAATTCTGGGTTGGAAAGTGGTTGGTTGAGAACCTGAGAATACAGAATTATTTCCACTAGAAAGAGTTTTTATATCCGTGAATACACTCAACTAAACCAATTACCTTAGCGCACCAATTAAGCTTCAATTTCTCAACTTGTGGAAGCTGCATAAAATTCGGTTTGTTCACATCTGCATTATCAGTACCGAAGAAATCGAGAAATAGTTGGGACTTGCTTAGATCTCTATTTTTGATAATTTCGAATATCCTGATGATTTAAGTTATCATAATCAACCTGTACATATCGAGGGATTTACCTTTCAATGCAAGCGTTGTCGCAACGAATATTGATATGCACCTTGTTGAAGGATATTTTTTCGCAAGAATTTAGTAGAAAATAGTATTCCGAAGGCGCGATACTTTCTCGGTTGATAAATATTCTCAGAAATTCCGTCTTGGACTTTCCGAACAGCCGAATATTGTTATAAGTTGGAAGAATCTGTCGCGAGCTATTGCCGTAAATAGTGTAATCATCGGTTACTTTCCCGATAATACGCGCTCCAACGTTCGGCTGATCCTTGAAAAAATATTTTCGAATATACAAACCGAAAAACATACAATAAACAAACAAAAACAAAACAAAAAAGAAATCTGACTGCTCTCTCAACCTTGATGCGCGTCATCAGAGAGATACTTATTTAACATAAAATATGACTAACCAGTGTCACATTGATGCTTTCAAAGAACCGTTTGCCGAATTCGATGTCGATTTCTCTAAATCTCTTACTAGCAGTAATAATAGCTGCTCGTTCCACAGTAGTTAGCTCGTTGAAAATCATCAACATCACATCATTCGGAAGCATAGGAATCGCGTTCTAAAGTATTCTTTTTAAATATTGTTTTGGTGCTCAATTAGGGGCTACAAATATAAAAAAAGTGTAATAACATTGTCCAAACTAGATTGCGCGATCGAGTAGAACGTGGAAGACATTGCAGACACGTAGAGATTTGTCGAGAAGTGAAAGCGAGTGAACTAATTAGTGAATACAAGACGCTTATTGTGATGGACGGGAGAAAGATAAGCCCGCCTTTTCCCCCCAGTTACTGTGTGATTCTTTCCGAAGAGACGCCTTGACGTAGGCTTTGATTTTGCAAGGAGTAAAATCGCATAAAACACATCACAATTATTTTTCAGATACGATAAAGGAATCGGTGCTTGAGAAAGTGGGGGAACGCAAATCGGTTTTTTAAGTAAAATAGACACTAACCCAGACAGCTTTGACATTTACGTACAAAAAATATAAAAAAGCTGTTTCAACTGTGCGAACATATGTATTTATCAAATGGAAATAGTGAAAACGAATTAAGGCCAGTTAAAATATTCCCGCTCCAAGTCCTGATTTCCATTCATTCTTCCAATCATAAATTTGCTGAAGTTAGGCGCATCAGTTAAAGGCCACGCCCAAAGGATTCCGCGAAGGACATAGTTGTAGGCCCAGCGATGATCGTTCTTTTCGTAATCTGCCCCGGAATAAACATGCGCATTCCTTCCAGCCATGGCGAAAAACTGATCGGCAGAGTCTGTGGGTGCAACGAAAGAGATGAACTTCTTTTTCGAAGTTTGACACGCCTAAATGTAAGGTACAAATAGGTATTTCTCCCTTTCATACATCAAACACATCCATAATTCCTTGACTGCTGCACTCCGTCTTATTACATAATATAAGATAGTTCGTTTTGTTGAAAAGATTGAGCAATGTTGCATCATCAATTAGCTCTTGGTAACTATCCTGAGGATCAGATAACTTGGAATATTGGAAGTGTAAAATCCGAACCTCCGATTTCCATTTGAACATGAACCTGTTAATTTTGGGCAGCTGCACCAGAAAATCCCTCGTTCGAACTAGATCAGAATGGAGTGGGCCCTTGGGTATCCATTTAAACGATAGCAGCCCTTTTTGAAGGCACCGATTTTCGATGAGTGCGTGAATCAGACTATAAATTGACAAAATTTTTTTTTCCCGATATAGAAATTTTAAAGTTCTCAACTTTTCCATGCAATCCTGGTTGCAGCTCGCCTTCACTTTTAGTTGCTCGTACGGTATTTTCTTGATAAATTTGCACACGGATTGGATCTCGGCCGGCTCGCATGAGTTCGTGATGTGCTACAATTTTGTTGATCCTATATTTCAGCAGCTATTTCACGAACCTCTATGTCTAATGTAGTCGTCTGGGCCTTTCGGAATAGTTTCGATTCATGATGATTCGGGTTACTCTGATCAGGATATCCCCAACTAAATTTATATTCTGTCCTTGGAGCTTTAGCAGTTACGGATACCAGTTGCGAGCTCTGATATAATGAACATTATCTATTTTTAGGCGAAAAAAAGCAAACCAAGTCAACACTTATGCGATCAAATGTCTTCTTTCCTAGTTTAAAATCGAGATCTCTGAATCTTTTGCATGAAGTGCACAAGTAGCCTCTACATTTCATAGGCAATTCACAGAAAATGAGCAAGAGTAAATCGTCCGGAAGGAATGGGACCTTAAACAGTTCGTTTGACTTCTTGATAAGGAAACGTTTCGAAACTAACAAAATTCTTTTTCAGTTCCTTCTGGTACAAAAGCTCTAATTCCGTAAACTGAGCGTCTTTGCGGGCAATTTCTTGCTGAAAAAAAATATTCTTGTAGTAAATAACATTTTACAAATTGCAACAACCTCATATTTTGTTTTCTGCTGAGCTAAAAGTTTGCTCATGATTGCAGCAAGATTATCGGCATCAATGCCGTTGACTCCGAATGATTTGAGCATCTCGGCAGCGTCAGATTTTAGCTGCTCCATGCTGCCAGAAGACGAGGTCGGTACTTCGCCCATGTATTTGGCGGTGACTTCAAAGAATTGACTTTCGGAATAAGTATATTTAAATGGAATACGTCGTGAAAAAACAAAAAAAAAGAAGCACAACGCTAAATTTTTAACATTAATATTCAGAAAAGGCCAACTTATAAAAAAACCACTAGCGTCTTTTCAAAAATTTTTTACAACGTTCTCGCTCTGAATTGAGTAAGCGTCGCTTCCCTCTTTTGAATTTTACATCCTTCACACGTTGTCTTGCTTGGTCCAAATAATTGAAAATATACTCAAAGCAATTGCCGAATTCATTCGCATCAGGAAATTCAACATGAGTGACGATCTGAGCGCACCTCTTGATGGCACTGACGATGAAGAAACAGGTCAGTTTGTAAATTGTTTGTTTGTAAATGATGCTCACAGCTACACAGCTAAAAATAAGACCTCGTAATGACTAGGAAATTCTAAAAGAATGCTTTACAGAACGAAGACTCGATATTGAACTGGAGATAAGGATTGCTGAGATTCTCAAATCATCAGGAGTCAACGATGCGGAGAGCCTTGCTGTAATGATGAGCTCAATGCTAAGTGAGCGTCTTGCCAGGCAGAAAAAGATATTTGAGGTTGGCGCGACAATTTCAATAGGGTAAAAAATTGTATGTGTGTTTTAGCAAAGTCTTGATGAACTTACGACAGCACATAAGGATGAGATTTCACTCAAAGATGTTCAGTTATTGGAATTGGAGGCTTTGTACCAGAAAGAGTTGAAAAAGAATTTTGTGAGTATCTTCACTAATCGTTTTTATTAAGTCAAATGATATATTTAAGCTTCCGTTTCTTTCGGATGATTTACTCCTTCTCATCTTCGGTGAATTACCGATGGAAGCAAGAGGCTATTTAGGCACTTCATGCAAGAGATTCAGAGATCTCGACTTGAGACTAGGAAGAAAGACATTTGATTGCATCAGTGTTGGCTTGGTTTGTTAAATTTTCTAAAACAGTGACATTTACCCCACATCAGAGCTCACAACTGATGATTGCAAATGCCCGAGCCCCAAGGACAGAATATAAACTAATTCGGGACTACTCTGATCTGACTAACCCAGGTTCTCATAAATCGAGGTTGTTCCGCAAAGCACAGAGGTCAAGTTGGAGATACAGGGTGTCTCAAAAGTATTGACCCAAAGTTTGGGTCAATCTAAGTCCAAATCGAATAGTCCAAACAGGTTCTGGTTTTCGCAGAATGTAGCTGAGTCTACTTGCTATTAAGTGTAAAAAACTTAGTGATCAAATCCATTCAGATCCAGAATTATGATTTTTTAAACTTTGAGCAGGCAAAAAATATAAAAATATTGTCGGATTTCATCATCTTGTAAAATATTCTAGCGATGAATTGAAAGAGTTTCTACTAAGCAGTATTTTTTTCTGAGTAGGTCATATTTCACTTATTTTATCTGTGCTTTTTATTTGGATCTAAATCCCTAATCTGAGACAGAATAAATTTTCAAAAGAAATTTGATAATCGACACTGCGAATTTCTCGAACTTATTTTGAGATTCCATCTCCATAATAATCGAGTTAGCCGCGGATCTGTATTTTTCCTAGATGGCACATCTATTATAGACTCCAACAAAAATATTTATTCCTTGGAGAAAATATTCTTAGAGCCAAAATATTTTTAGTTGTGTCGGCCACTCGGGGAATTGTACATAAATTCCATTTTCCAGATCAGTTATTCAATTGTTCGCTAGACCCAAATTTAAGCATTTAAAATCACCATTTGATAAATGTGTTCGCCCCACAAATTTATGGGGCTCTAGCGAAACTCAGAGCATGAAATTCAGAAATTTGATTTTCCTTGGTTCTCAATATCACATTTTCATTGGTCATAACAATGGCAGAGGTCTTTCTTTGAGTAAATGACACTGCTAAAATTTCACAAGAATTTTGAAGAAGAGTATTTGTGCGCTCTAATAATATATAAAACTCCAAGGAAATATAATTGCTTCGCAGTAAAATCGGATCGAATGGCTGAAATCACTTTCGGGTCAATGTCGCTTATTACTAAGAGACTATAAAATTTTTGTGTCTGTCTGTCCGTCCGTATGTATCGGGTTGATGCGTAAGTTTCTGACTTTTTTTGAGTTTGTCTATTCTGAGCGATGCTAAACTTCCTTTTCAACCTATCAACTAATTATTTTTTGTAGCCGATGGGGACGTGGATGGACTTTTTAGCGCACACTAGAACAGACCAATCGATTTAGAAATACCGTTACATTGCAAAACCAAGTAGCTCGCAGTGACGATTCGAACTGACGTTTTCTCAGGACTATGCTCCTTTGAGAATAGAGATCGGTATAAAATCACTTCACAAATCTCAAGCACAGTTACTTAGCAGTACTATATGATGAGAGTCATGAGTGAACGTCGATCGCCCCACTCAAGACATGACACTTTTCGGAAACGAAGGTCATCCGAAATGGATCTGAGACAGTTTTCATCGTCGTTTTTTCGTTACGTTGAACTTGAAAATTTCTTTCATACATAAAACTCAAGTTTGCTGGCGTGCTAGTTAACGATAATTTTTTGATAAGCATACTGCATCGATTTCATAAACAGTAAAAATCTAAACTTCTACCACTAAATACTGACGACGAAATCGGGACTTCATCTGATCTCCCGCATTCGGGGTAAGTTAGAAGTCGGATTTTTCACGCTTATTGGGAAGAGGGACCCTTGCCGCACTACTAATAAATTGGGCTACAAAAGTGGTTTGCTAGTTTTCATAGAATTTTCTATAATCGGAAACCCTTGAAGTCGCATGTTTTGTGTATATTCGGACCAAATTATGAGTTAAAAATTCTAGTACATTTACTATGAAGTCCTAGCCCATTTTCATTTTTTGGTTATAGTGGCCCAACATCCCTCTACATAGTTCTGGGGGGAAATTTAGTATAAACAATACCGATCTGCAGAAAATTTAAGAAACATAAAAGTCAGAAACTTACGCATCAACCCAATATGTGGGTGGGTATGTGGGTATGTATGTATGTCACGCTCCTGAAATTGCTCGAAATCGCCCTTTTCGCTCGTTTCCAAGCCTAACTCCTTCAGCAAAAGACTTATAGAGAAAAGTTTTTCCAAAAAATCGATAATTGATTTCGTCATCATTATGCAATAATTCGTCTTTCGCGCCGTTCTCACCGGAAACTCAACCAAATCGATCATATAATGAACCAAATGACTCGTAATGAAATTCTCGAAAAAATCAATATCCTATTTCATCATCACTATGCAATATTACGTAATGATGATGCAATAATTC
>LS488196.1:24911-50512 GCA_900490705.1 Pristionchus arcanus | reverse complement strand
ATACGCATTCACGCTTGCGGAAGGCTCGTGAGGCCGAGAGCGATCCGAAAAAAGTTGGGATGGAGCCACGAAGTGGCTCCATCCCAACTTTTTTCGGGTCGCTCGAGGCCTCACGAGCCTTTCGCAAGCGTTTGCAAATGACTGGGATAAAACCTTTATACGCTAACCGGTGATACCTAGCGATCGAGCGAGCGCCGCGCTATTCACCTAAAAAATAAACTTAAAAATGCACTTTCACGCTCGCGGAAGGCTCATAAGAAATATTGCTTTTGCAAATGACTGGTTATGCGTTGCGAAGCGTTTGCAGATGACTGGGATAACCCGGCGACACCTAGCAAACGGAGCGAGCGCAGCGAGCGTAGTTTGCTAGTTTTTTGCATCAAACATTGTTCACGGTCAGAGAACGCGGATACAAAGGACCAATCTAAGAAATGCAATTAAAAGCTACTATACTCATTCATATAATACCTCAATCGGGGTTCATAGCTCTCACCCATATTTGAGATATTGACATTGAAAAGTGGGTCAATACTTTTGAGACACCCTGTAGAGGTTCGTACAAAACATATCGCTGCATTTGCAGCAAGCATGACACCGTCACATCATGCGTTCCAATCGACACTAAATTCGTGAGAAATGCTCTCAAGAAAATACCGTTCAAACAGTTAAAAATCACTGTGTGCTGTGAGCAAGATTGCATGGAAAAGTAAACTAGTTAACCTAGAATATCAATTCCAAATTTTAATGCGAAGATCATCTAATAAAATAATTTCTCTAGCTTGATTCAAAATTTCATCGGAAATCGCTGCCTTGACAAAGCTTTGGTGTCGATCCACTGGATACGCAAAGGCCAAGATATATCTGACCTTGATCAAACTAGGAAATTCCTGGTGCAACTGCCGAAAATTGATAAGTTCAAGCTAATATGGGAGACTGAGGTTCGATTTTAGCTGTGTAAATATTTAGTTAATCTCGTTTTCAGATAAAAACCGATATACTCTTTGATGACGCGACTGTGATAAGTATTCTCTCCAAAACAAACCATCTTGAACTATATTTCAAAACCGAGTGCAGTGCTCAAGGAATTATCGATGTTTTTGAAGTAAGAAGAGTTGAGAACTTTTTGTATAGTTTGTTAGACTTTAATTTAGCTTCTATCTAAACTGCCTGAATACTCGAGAATCCTTCTAGCTTCACTTGAGCGAGTGATGTAAAAGTCACGAAAAAAAAAATTCGATTTTAACAGCAATATTCGTAGAAAAAAATAATGCAATATCATATAAAAATATATTTAGGAGTGCGTATCTTCCGAAAACAAGTACATCATCTTCTTCGCTCCTACTTCCTCTGTCGATCAGTTCATGATTATTGCTCGCGCTAATGGTTGGCGAACTGGGACTGCCGCTTACATGTCAGATAAACGCTATGCCAATGATTATCGACGCCGGGGAATTCTCTGGGCATTGCCATCAGCACTGCCCAATCACACGCAGATTATGATTGGAAAAACGGATACGAACAGAAACATGATATTCGATCGTTTTGACTGGCCGTGATCCTCTTGGAAACTATTGTAATACAATATTGAGTGTGATAAAGAAAGTTTTGCATGTGCTATAACAAAATTAATATTGTAATAGAGATTCAAATAAAGTGATTCCGTGTTATAAATATTTACCTTTAAATGTTTTTGTGAATGGTGACTGGTGTAAGTCAACAAAAGTGTTAAAGCAAAAAGGTTACCTGATTTCACTCGTTTCCGAATATCTATGAGAATGTGTGGGCATAGGGTGCGCAATTCGGGTCGCCGTATCAAGTGGGGAGAGAGTATGCGAAATGAAGAGATGGCGATGCGAATTTCGCACTCGTCACTATGTCATCAGTTCTGATTGTTTTCCATATCAGTCATTTTGCGAGACCGATTTCGACAATTTCATCGAGTTCCTTGTCCCTGAATCGACAGCGACAGAGTTGATGGAAGCGGACGATCCACGCTACGTGTTCGAAGAATGGTCGGTGAGTATAGAAAACTATTGGGTATTTCCCCCCCGAATGTTCTCCCAGTGATTGCCGACTGCTTTGGGCCTGTCGATCTTTCTTGCTGAGTAGCGAGGCTGCCATTTCCTTGGGCCTACAGGCATCTGTAACAACTTACAGATAACAAACCTCGACGGACGATCGATTTACCGGTTAAATTAAATTTATTTAACGATCGCTTTATTTATTTATTTATTTATCGATTCTACCGGCTGTTTGCTGATTGAGAAGTGCAAGAGGGACGAAATGACGGGCATGACGGTAGGGCCATTCGTGCGGTTGACCAGCCCTTGGCGCTGGCGGATAGCCCACATTGAACGGATTGATACGAGCCACCTCACTCAATGAGGTTCGTTCTAGGCCTTGTTGCAACCCGAATTCTTCTTATGAGACGATGCCCGTAGCTTCTAGAAGGAGAACGCGGACCATTTTTGCTGTCTGTCCCTCTATTTCAGGAACCACGGTCGTGAGGGAGAAGCCATTCGTGAGGTCGCTTAGGAAGCTTGGAAGAATTTCGCAATCTGAATTTATTGATATAAAACTTATAAAAATTGTACTCATTCCTGAACCGAGCATTGAGAAACTGATTGTGAGTAAAATACAGTACACTACAAACGCGAGCAATATTAGAGGACTACACAGAAGTTTAAGAATGTGTGAAACATATCCGAAATTCGAATTCGTGCTTTTACTCTGACCCTTCCTTGCGTCATTTCTGCCTCTGGCGTCGGTGCTGTGCGGTCGAATGTACTTCGAATGATAGAGCTATCACTATTACAGCCTAACAACAATAACAAACAACAAACAAATGGCAAGAAATGACCACTTATTTTACGGACATTTCCCGATCACAGTCCTAGAGCGATGAGAAAGCACGCGAAATTAGAAGATCAATTACTTGTTTACCCATATCTACTAGCAAATCAACGCGCGCGGACAATGATGATTTTCAGTTATGTTTCACATTTTCGTGCGAAATCAACGATCTGGGGATCAAAGATCAGGGGGGATTTTAGCACGCAAATTGACCTCAATTAACATAATGAGTCTATAAAAGGCCGTCTCGCCCCTCGGAATCACATTCTTTACAGCTCTCATTTCGACTATCGACCTCCCTCACTCTCGGTTGGATCGCCGTCGGATGAGCTCCGCTTCGCAATGGTGAGCCTTAGATCGTGCTATTTACGTGTCTACGAGTATAGAGATCGATGAGCTAGCCTACCACAGGTACACTGTGGGGATTACTGTAGATATGGATGAGTACTGTAGTGTACTGTAAGCAACGATTAGAGATGTACCGCTTTCGGGTTTATTGAGTTGTTGATGTGCATTTCGCCCTGGCTGAATATCAATCAATCCGGAAAGTAAGATACGAGGGGATACGGTAACATCTCAGCCGTTTCCATGCTTTCGATTTCTTCTCGTTCTTCTCGTTCTTCTCACCTTTCTCCAATTGAATGACCGCACTATAAACTACGGCTCCGTATCTTAACTACGTCTCGGGCTCTTGACTACTTCTCCGACTCCGGCGCTTTTCCACGGCTCCGGCTGAGTACTACAGGTCCGGCCCTGAACTGCGACTCGGGCTTTCACCGCGGCTCCGGCTCCAAACGACGGTTCCAACCCTAAACTACGGCTCCGTCTCTCTGCTACTCTCTCTCTGTTCTCGCGCCCACCCTCGTAGGCTGACGTGTCACCGCCAATCCGCATACCACCGACCAATGGGGAGAAAAGCAGGCAGAATGAACGTTGCTCTTATCTACGGCTCCGGCGCTTAACTACGGGTTCAGTCCTTACTCCCGGTTCCGGCTCAGTATTACGGTATTACGGCCGGATTTTTACTGCGGTTCCGGCTCTCAGTGACTGTTCCGGAGGTAAACTGCGGATCCGGCTATACACTACAGCTCCATACGACTCCAGCTCTATGGCTAACTACCAGGCAAAATGACGTCGTTTTCCTCGCTGCGCTCTTCTCGCCCTCCCTCCACATAGACTGACGTGTCCATCGCACCGCCAACGCGCTGACCACCGATGAATGGGGATTAAGGCAGTCTGAATGAAGAAGGCGTCTCTCCATTCCGCACGTTTTCTCGTCATTCTGACCGGTCTCCGTATCTTGCCTCGATCTTTTTGGTGCGATCCCCCTGTGCTCATCACCTCATTAGCAACAGTATTTGGAGCTGACAGTAAATATATTTAGGACAAAGTATAGGACAAAGTTGCGGGTTGGTCTTTGATCTCTGATCTTTTATGTTCCTCCTCATTGCGGCCACCGTAAAACAGGAAGTCAGCCCATTCATTGCGGATTGCACATGCCCTGTACCTATTCATGCTGTCAATAGATATAGGAGAAGGTGACGGGTTGGTCTTTGATCTTCGGCCATTGATCTTTGATCATTCATTTTCCACCTCATTGCGGCCACCGTAAAACATGAAGTCAGCCCATTCATTGCGGATTGCACATGCCCTGTACCTATTCATGCTGTCAATAGATATAGGAGAAGGTGACGGGTTGGTCTTTGATCTTCGGCCATTGATCTTTGATCATTCATTTTCCACCTCATTGCGGCCACCGTAAAACATGAAGTCAGCCCATTCATTGCGGATTGCACATGCCCTGTACCTATTCATGCTGTCAATAGATATAGGAGAAGGTGACGGGTTGGTCTTTGATCTTCGGCCTTTGATCTTTGATCTTTGATCTTTCATTTTCCACCTCATTGCGGCCACCGTAAAACATGAAGTCAGCCCATTCATTGCGGATTGCACATGCCCTGTACCTATTCATGCTGTCAATAGATATAGGAGAAGGTGACGGGTTGGTCTTTGATCTTCGGCCTTTGATCTTTGATCTTTCATTTTCCACCTCATTGCGGCCACCGTAAAACATGAAGTCAGCCCATTCATTGCGGATTGCACATGCCCTGTACCTATTCATGCTGTCAATAGATATAGGAGAAGGTGACGGGTTGGTCTTTGATCTTCGACCTTTGACCTTTGATCTTTCATTATCCTCCCCATTTCGGCCACCGTTAAACAGGAAGTCAGCCCATTCATTGCGGATTGCACATGCCCTGTACCTATTCATGCTGTCAGTAGGAGATGGTGGCGCGTTGATCTTTGACCTTTGATCTCTGATGAGATACATCACGATCTCGATAAGGACTTTCTTCCCTTTCCGTCAATTGTTTATGTTACTTTTACCACCTGCCCGCCCTTGAAATTCATTATCCATCTCGCTTGATGATCCTATCATTTTTTATATCCAAACTTCGATTGAGGTCAATACGCTTGTAAAAGTATTCAAGGCACTATCAAATCGCGTAATTGAATTTCGACCCCAACCCCATAAGGAGCGATTCTCCTCGTGTCTTTAATTAGTATAAGTGGGTGCTCTGTAGGGATGGCAAAAACTGTCCAATGGACTGTCTCAGACAGTCGACTGTCTCAAAAGTTGGGACAGTCAACTGTCTGAGACAGTTGATTGTCCCAACTTCAAAATGACGATCTATATTATTCTAGTGAAACATATGTGAAATGTATTTCCAACTTGTTTATTTTTGACTTTTCAAATTTCAATATCAACTGCACAGACCCTTCAAGATAATGTAGAATGAAAGAAATATGATTGAAAGGTCACGAGCTTACATTTTCATGCTTTTAAACGCTCATTCAAAGTTTGGGACAATCGACTGTCCGAAATGCGAGAGATCATTCTCTCTCGGACTCATTCCTGTCTCTCAAATCGCGAACGGAGCGGTTCTCTGAGACAGTTTTGGCCATCCCTAGTGCTCTGTCTTCCGCAGACTATCTAGCTGAGAGCGAAATGAATTTCTTTGCGGGCAGATAAAGAACATAAGTGCCAAATGAGACCCTCATACCACGACATTAAAAAATGTTTCCAGGCGCCCAATGACATGCGGTGCGCTCGTCTCCAAATGGTCGAGGATCTTTCTCATTGCATGCATTTGCACATCGATCTACGTGAGTTTCAGTCTTCCATTTAAATGAATTTCCATTCTTTTCCTTTCAGATATTGCTGCAAATCTTCTCCACATCTTCTGAAGAAATCACGCGCCCTCACGTGAATTCCGGAGGAAATATCACGATAACGATCCTCGGACAGGATGATGGGTCGAGAAGGAACAAAACCAGTGGGGTCAAGCAGAAAAGCTCAATGGTTAGTAGGGGGCAGGGTTACAAATTGCGTGTCGGATCTACCGATAAGCAAAAAAGCGTTATCTCTTGTATCTAGATATCAGCGAGCCTGTAATCCTATTCCGAATTACTCATTTCAGGCTTGCAACATTCCAAAGTTGGACATAAACGGGTCGGATGTGATTCATTTTTTCCATGAACCCGAGAAGCTTATTTGTGCAAAAGACAGGAATTGGGTATACATCGATGCTAATAAGAAGGCTCAGTTGATAGAGGAGAGGTGGGGAGTATCTCGAAAATCACTATTTGAAGTTAAAATTATAGAAAAGACGCAAAATGTCAACTGCATCGTATTCGATTCGAGAAAAATGAGTACAAAGAACCATCGTATCGCGAGAAAATCTCTGCCTATTTCGCTTCTGATGATTGGGAGGATTTGAAGATTGGAGAAGAACTTCCCAGTGAAATGGTCCATGTGAAATGCAAGCAGGGCAATTGGATCCCCAATACCTGGTAGAACAACATAAATTATTCATTTTAACGTTTAAAATTCAGGGAAGTTCCACTTCTATCAGTGCGAAAAGTTGAGAAAGAAACGAAAAAATCGGAGAAGAAGAGATGGAATGTACTGATGCTTTCATTCGACTCTGTCAGCCAAATGACATTCAGGTATACATAAATCTGTTTTACATTTAATAAAAAATAATTAATATTTATTTTCAGGAGAAAACTGCCGAAAACAGTGAAGTTTCTGGAGGAAAAATTAGAAGCAGTCGTTCTGAATGGTAAATTTTGGATGCTTAGATCTAGAATCCGTATCTTAATTGATCCTACCCTCTCTTCATACATCGGTCAGAGTGGAAACGAAAATGAAGAGCCGCATTCTTCATCCTGACAACAGTCCTTTTCCTGCGCTGATGACTAGCGAAAAAAAAGAGAATTTTTGTGTAGGCTACAACATCGTTGGCGACGGTACTCCACAAGCGTTCATTCCTATTCTTACCGGAGCGACTGAAGAGGAATTGCCGTTAATGAGGTAGTTAACGATTTTATTCGGATGACCTTTTAGATGATAACTAAAAATAATAGGTTTCACTCCAGTTGGATATCATCCAAATGTTCTACTCTGAACTATCCCTCAATAATTTTAAAATACAAAAATTCAGAAAGCGGCTCCCGGAATCATCCTACGTCGATGAAGTCTATCCGTTCATCTGGCGAAATTACTCCGATTCGGGATACGTAACCATGTTCGCAGAGGATGAAGCGGCCTTAGGTATTAACATATTCAATTAAATAATTAATTAATAAATTTTAGGAATTTTCGAGTATCGATTGAAGGGCTTCAGCCGGCAGCCCACTGACCACTACGGTCGACCGTACTTCAAACATGTGCGACAATATAAAATATTTATTATTTAAAATTGTGTTTTATTTTGTTTTAGTTTATTTTTCGAACAATATGTGCTATGGGAACTGTTCTGTTTTCTGGCCCGCGCTACGACAGCACTGAATCTGAAGGGGGGTAGGGAATGAGAATGATAGGGTGATAATACTGCCAGAAAAAGCTGGTCCTGAAAACAGAGAAGTGTCGACCAATGATAAAACGTAGAACTATCAAGAAACGAGCATAGACCAATGTTGATGTTTTCAGTGGTCGATTGGCACAAACGAGCTTCTCCCTCTCTTCCTGCTGCTTCTCGTGCTGCACGCCCTACGCAAAGTGAGTACGAAAACCTTCGTGTCCATTCTCCCACACAACTCCGGAAAAACATGACAGTATAGAGGGGATATGGTTCAATCAATACATCGGAACCTATTCCAATCTCGATTCTATCATACACCTTAAATCGCGCGCTCTCTCTCTTTCTTTTGCCTCAGCTAACAGCCTCCCTGTTCTTCTACAATGCAAAACCAAGATTCTTTCCACACTGGGAACTAGTATCGTCTCCCTCGTGATCGTGTCTAATCCATGTTCTTCTCAGGCGACTGCATGCGACATGGTCGTCGTGCTCATTCTCTCGATGGTCCTGCCCGAGTGCGCCGCGGTCCACACCCCGCCAAAGAATTCGGATAGAGGAGAGGTAAATTGGCGAATTCCTTGCCCGTGTGATCGTGCAGTATAGTGTACAGTAGCGGCCTCAATTTGCCTCGGAGGCACCACTTTAGGAGACCAGAATGGATCTAAATAGCATGGTCTAAAATTGCTCAGCCGTAATGAAGCACAAAGGATGACTTTATGCTTTTATGTTGGATTTAGTCCATCGTGACCAAAGATCAAAGATCAGACCAGTTCAGTATGTTAGAAGATCTATTGTGTGCGGAACGAGGACGAGACCACGAGACCATCGTAGTATACAAACTCCACCAATCTCATCTCCAGCAATGATGATAGCTCATCACGCGCGCCTCTCTTCTGTCTGCATTTTTTTTGACCGATGAGAGACTGACCTGGTTGTTCTCTGTAAAAATAGTAGGGAAAAAGGAAAAATGGTGTTAGTTCAAATTTGAACAATTTTCCAAAAAACGGCCGGAAAAAGCTAACACCCTTTGTTTTTTCCAGACTTTTTTTTCGGAAAAACTACTATTAGAAACGAGAGAGAGAGAGAGAGAGAGAGAGAGAGAGAGAGAGAGAGAGTCGCCGTTTTGTCATCATTGCACTGTGCAGGGTCCAGCGAGCGCAACACGAAGCCAACACCCAGTCACTCTGACCGGTCTCGAGCCCCCTACCCGCTCGCGGCGAGCGACTGCCAATGCTGTACACCCAGTGAGTGAGAGGGCTCTTGAGTAGAGCTGCCAGGGCGAAGAATCCGTCTCTTCAATCCGCGTGCTCTCTCAGAGTGACGATAGAGGGAGAACGCGGAATGAAGAGGCGCATTCTTCACCCTGAAAGCCCCTACTCGTGAAGGAGGATAGGGAGATGGGGGCGGGCTCCTCGTTCCACACGCACTCTGACGAACTGTAAACATGTTGGGCATTAGTAGGAATTGTCTGCAACACGCTATACCAAGCTAATCCCACCAGCTAATAATGAGTCTACCTTTCAGGCGCCACAACAACAACCACCCGTCGTCATCGCGCCCGTCGCCACGGTTTCCAACAGCAGCACTGAGGTGAGCCACTGCGGTGTATGATCCCCCATTAGGACTGTTAGGGTGAAGAATGCGTCTCTTACTCTCTCGGATCACTGTGACCGGTGAGAGGAGAGCGTGCGGAGTGAAGAGACGGATTCTTCATCCTGACAGCCCCAGTCACAATCTCTTCATTCCGCTCCACACGTCCACTCGGATGCGCGCGTTCAGAGAAAGCGGCCGGAAACCATATAGTACCGTACCACCACCGCAGACTTTTGAGAGAGGCAGTTCTGCGATGTTGATTGGCGCTCGGCCCGCAACGAACCCCTGTGAATGCTAAACACATTTTATCCTCACAGATCACCACGGCGCGGGAGCCGGAAGGAGTGATGACGGGAGGGACGACGGCAGGAGCTGCGGCAGGAGCGGATACTGGCCCAACCGTGAGTTCCTGCTACTGCGGCATTTGCAACAGTAATTGAGCCTCAGCTCGAAAGCATCTTATGAAACTCGTGTTTTATTGCAAAAAAGAGCCGTCTAATAGCTAACTTCTTTTTTAGAGTTACATAAAAAACCAGAAACTTAATGGTTTTCGCTACTTTTTGATCATGATTTGCATTGCACAGGAGATTTACGTAGCAATGTCTGCAGGTCGGCGGTGGAGCGACTACGGACAATGGGACGGTCTCAGTCGAAATACTCGATTGGGAGACTGCAGGCATCCCCGTGAGCATTTCCTTGATCTTTGATCTTTGTCAATTGTTCTTAGCTGTGAGCAAAATCTATTTTTCGATATCTCTTTTTCACAATTCCCTCTCGTTGGTCAGAAAAATTGCTTGTATGTGAAGTAGACCGGAAGAACATTGCAAAATGGCAGATTTTTGTTTTTTTTTGAAGAATATGTGCACGTGTAATTGACCCCATAGATCCAAATACATGTAATTTTCTCTTCAATCCACGTGTGAACTTCAAAGGCGATAGATCGTATTTCGAGCTCTAATTGCCACGATTTTCAGAAAGCAAAGCTGAAGAAGAAAAAGCATCAGCTCATTCCTGGTGCTACAGAGGCTGCAAAAGAGCATGTAAGATTTTAGGCACTAGAACAAAAAAAAGCTGAAAAAATAGCAATTGTAAGAATAGCTCTCGTGCTTCTAAGGCATGGTGATTAGTGCGTCATCCCCACTTTGGCCTTATCACTTTGGCCCCGCTGAATTTCCGCATTTGCAGGAATCTCGTGACGACACAGCCGCGGCAAACGGAACGGTATGGTTTTGTGCGTCAGAATGATCCCGATCTAGAGCTCGAGAAATGATACCGCCGTCTCTTCATTTCGCACACTCTCTCGCTTCTCTGACCGGTGAGAGAGAGTGCGAAATGAAGAGACGGCGGCTCATTTCTCGAGCTCTATCCCGATCCCTACCCCTATCCCTAGCCCTCCCGCAATGATCTCGATGCAAGGGGCCTTGTTCAGGAATCTGCATCTGTTGCGCAAGGAGCATCGGAAGCTAACGAGACTACAGAATCTGAAGAGGTGAGTTATCATCCAACATTTGATCTTTGATCTTAAAAAATGTATTTGCAGGCTGAGCCCGACGCGGCTTCAACGATTCCCGAGATCCAGCAGGAAGATGGGCAAGTGGCGCCGATCGGTGGAAGTGGAGCCGGTGTGGATGTTGCCGCTGTGAGCCAACCATTTTCCGCAGCGGCATAGTTAGGGATGAATTGGCAACCAATGAATCTCCAGAGTTGAGAGCCATGAAAGAGTGCATGGAATGAAGAGATTTCTTGCGAAGCCACCTACCAGCAAGCATATTTGAAATTGCAGCAACAGCCAGGGCGTGCTGCTGGAGGAGCTGCAGCTCACGGAGCCGTCACGGTCAGTTGGTCGCAACTCTGTTTTATCTGTTGTTTTGACCTACGTAAAAACCTGAATTTGCTGAATTTGCTATGGCAATGGAAGGGGCAACAGTACTTCTATCATAGTCGTAAAGAAACATAATTTGAGTATGATGATGGCCGACCCGTGTAGAGCCCTGACGATCTCTCTTCAGTTTCGGGAAAAAATGACGATCACCGCGTGTGTTTTGCAGGGTGGCGGCGCGCCGGAAATGCAGCAAGGTGGGCCGCAGCCACCGCAGCCACCGACGGGAGGAAACGATACACTGCGCGTCCCTACTCCCGCTCTGCAGCAGCTGCAGCTGCAACAGTTGACTGCAGATCAATTGGATGTCATCGTTGAAGAGGTCGATAACTTTTTCAAAGTTAATCCTTTGTCTCCGCTCTTTTTTTTACGATCTTTTGCTTCGTGTAATGGTCAATGATGAGCCAGACCCTGAACGCACCTGTTTGTGTTGTCTTCTGCTAATGAATTTGTTCGCAGGCTGTAGTACGATCGACGGGAGGCGGACTGGACCCGAAGACTCAGAATGTGAGTGGCAGCAAGGGATGGATGTGAAATCGCGTGCTCGCGAGAGAAAGCACATGGAATGAGGAGGCGTCATGGCATCCGGGCAATATTCCCTTGTGCAGGTACCCGCATCAACCGAAGAGCAAGAGAAGGCCGGAGAGATGGAGAGGGCAGCGGGCGATTCAGTGAGCAATTTCTTGATCTTTGATCTTTCATATTTGATCTTTGAACCAGTTTCGTAACTTTTAGTTTTCCACATTGCGCCGACCACGAGAGAGTGTGATTGATGAATGTTCAGATTTCATCAGAGGTTGATGAACGACTGGTGCATGAAGCGCAAGAACGCGCGCGAATGGAAGCCCGCTATCGAGAGAGACAACTACAATCAGACGAGGTTCGATCCCCACTTCCCACTGGTCCAAAATATTGAGTTTTGATATTTTTGAATGTTTGTCGTGGAATAATCGTTCGTAGAAATTGTTAGCGCTTGCACAAGATTCAATTCTTTCGCTTGTTTTTTTTTGCATATGCCCGCACAAATTGAATTCACGATCTTTGCTCGTCAAGTGTGGTTGATTTGTTAAGTACGATCGTGCGCGATGGGCTGAAATTGAAAGGCAGCAGAAGGAATGGGAGGAGAAACAACAAGCAGAGGACATGGAGAAGCGAAAGAGGAAGAAGGATGAAGAGTCGAAGAAAGTGAGCCGCTCCACTTACCATTGTTAGAAAAAAATGATCTTTGATCTTTGCTAATTTTTCCAATATTTTCGCAAGTGATAATTGATGGAGCATTTACTGGTGAATGAGCGGAAACTGTAATATAAAATTAGTGATCATTGAAATAAACAATTTTGGATTATTAATGACTAGACACTAGACACTTAGTTTTCTGGTGCATGAGCCAAAATCAAATTCAACTCATGATCGCAGATAGTAGTTGTAGTTGTGTCTGTTCTATGATCTTCCAAGGATTTTCATTATTTTCACGCAATCACACGAGTTGTTTCGAATCTGAAAAGATTGCCATGATCTTTTATCCTCAATTTATTCTAAAAATGCAATAAAAGCGAGAGTTTTATGCGCTTCGACGATTACAGTGGGCCCAATAGTTTGCAATAAAACTTGAGATCAATATTAGCTGCATTCGAGGACATAGTTAGTAGCATTCGAGTAGAGCGGAGAGGAGATGATGAATGAATTGGCAGGCTCTCAGCGATGCGCTCATGCAGAAGACGGCTGCGGAAAAAGAGCTGGCGCTTCTCAAGGGAGAAATGGTCGGTCCACTTTTGCTTAATTATTTGCAAAAAATTTTTTTATTAAAATATATTCTTACAAATTTTTCCTGCGAGTTTCCCTAGAGTGGTAGAAGAGCTTCTTCAGATTCGTATATAATATTCCCTGATCTTTGATCCTTATGACTAAATTCTGCTCTCTCAGATACGGCTGACAGCTGAGAAGAATGAAGCGGCCCGGAAGGTTCGAGAGGGGGGAAAGGAAGACATAAAGCTTCGCTTCGCTTGACACTTCTTGAGCAAAAAGCGCAAAAGGACGGAATGATTGATCAGCCATACAATAAAAAAAGTGGCACTCCTCACTGACTACAGGGCCAAATGCGCCTATTTGTTGTCAGTGCTCTTGTTTCAGGCTGAAGAATTTGCTGCACAGCAACAGGAGGCTGACATGCATCGGCGGGAGGCGGAGAGGCTTTCTGCTCTCATTCACTCGTACTTGGTATTGCATTTTTACACACAAATATTTATCATTCGGCGCGCGAAATTCCTTACGAAAATGGCTGCATTTAAAATCAACCATTTAAAGCTTTTGGAAAAATAATAGACAGGTGAAAATAGGCTGAAAATCGTAATCAGGCGGTTAGCGCCGACCTCTTTCGCAGCAATTGCTCCTCCAAATGTTGGTGTGATGTGGAGAGACGAGCAAAGTCAATTCTTGTCAAGCTATTCATAGTAGAGCGCCAGAAAATTTTTGTATTGTTCTTGCATTTTATATTATTCTTGCAGACATCCTCGGCAAGTGCTGATGGGACGTGTCGACTGGTGATGGGGCAGCCCCAATCGCTGGCGGTGAGCACACGTAAACCACCGCATTCTACACCGACAAACAAGGGTTGTAGTCGGACTGCAAACTTGATCTATTATATTATTAAATGTTGGACAACGGTCAAAAATTCAGAAATTAGTCCCCTTTGTTCACCCTTTCCTTTTTGAGAGACATTTTTTCGAGGGAGCTTCAGAATGCTGTGAGGGGAGATAATATTGGGCGTTTGCAAAGCTATCAATTTCAGACGAACCGTACTGTCTCTCAATCTACGTATGACCGTGTTCAGGTAAGCAACGAGGAGGAGTGGAAGCATCATCCGTAAACCTCTTGAGCTTCTGAGACGTAGAGCGAAACCGGGCACTGAATCGGGGGGATATCGTTGCACTTGTGGTAGAAGGGAGGTGTACTTTCAGAGATTTCAGAGAGAATCGGCGCGCGAGGAAGCCGCAAGAGGAGGGCGAGGCAGAGAGGTAAGCGTTGAGGGGAATGGAAGGGCTACGATATTGATAATAATAGCTGAGGCATCTGATCAGTTTACGATTGTTCAGGATCCGTCGCACTCACGGAGCCCGATTTCGACTGCGCCGGTGAGATCAATGTGCCGAATTGACTTCGAAATACGGGTCGCCGTCTCTTCATTCCACAGACGCTTTCGCCTCTCTGAACATTGAGAGTGTGTGTGAGATGAAGAAACGGCGATCCGTATTTCGAACTCATGTGCTGAGGTAACACGACGAGCGACGGTCACAAAGGAGATAGTAACGACCGCAAAGGATAGATGAAAATTAGTGCGACCTAAGGCGCAAACATTAAGCCTAATTAGCATAAAGGTCATCCCTAGCTGGGAAAAGCAATCTTAGATTGCGCGAGCTTGTGTCCATTCTGACTAATCGATTGCAGGACGGACGACACTCACTGAGGGATTCGGGTTTCGTGCGTGCGCAGTTCCATCTGGTGAGCAGATGGGAACTTTTCTGTTATTTTTGGCCTACAGCTCTGATTGCGGTGAGGGATTGGGATTGAGAATGATAGGGAGGGAATACTTGAGCGGGAGAATCGGAGATGAAAACAATGACTCGAATTGAGGACTACGCATATTTTTGCAGAATTCTTGAAAACAAATATTATTTTATTTTGAAAACAAATATAATATTAAACAAAATATATAAAAACAATTTTTTTTAATATTATTATTTTTGCAGAATTCTTCTCAGGACATGTCTTGGCGTACGGGAGCAACGACTCAACAGTACAGTACAACGGTGAGTGCGAGCAATCGGGGGGGGGGGCGACATACTACTTTTTTTATTTAGTCCGGACTTAACGAAATTCCGCACACTCAACTAGTTTATGTTAGATTTATGTGCATCGGGCGCCTTTTCCGTTAGTCGCCAAATTCCCCATATAAAGTTATATTATAAGGGGATGGTTTTGCAAGTTTTGCAAAGGGTTTTGCAACATGCGTTCTCTTCATTTCTCTCTAATCGGTCGGAAGGGCGAGAGCGCACGTGAACTGGGGAGAATAATTGAATTATGAATGTTTTTTTAGATGACTGGTTGGCCAAACTTTCCACCTAACGCAACTGTTCACGGCGGAATGCCTTCGGGCTGGATGGAGCTGCAGGCGCAGCAGTCGCAGTACGTCGGCGGCGGTATGGGCTCGCAACATTCTCAAGCGGTGAGTCGATGATAATATGTCGATCCTGATGTAGACGCAAGTGAAAATAGAGAAAACAGGGTGTCGGCATACACGAAATACGGGAGCCTCACTGGTTGTTTGCCCATGCTACGACCGCTCTGAATGCGCGCAGGGGGGTTGGGAATACGTGTGATAGGGAGGGAATAGTCTGCAAGAAAAGGGCGGGCCAAAATACAGGTAAGCTCCGAAAGATGACGTGCATGGTACCGGGGTCGAGGGTACTGCGCAATATCAGCATGTAAGGCGGTCGGATCAAAGATCGGAGAATAATGATCTTTTGCAGACAATGCCCGGCGGTTTCTCGCAGCGACAGTCGCTGATTCATTCACAGTACAATCCACAGAGTACACACGTGAGTAGATCGAATTCGAAACAGCGGGATTAATGATCTTTTACAGAACCCGGCAAGCGGTTACATGCAGCCACAGCAGCAATATCGACAAAATATGCTGGTGAGTAGATCGGGTTCGAAACGGATGGAGTAATGATCATGCGCAGCCGAACGGAGTCCGGTCGACCAATTCAACGCAGCCGTCGCCTCTTCCGGGTGCCTCAGTGAGTATCATGAAATAATAAACTTTCTGCTGTGTCCTTGATGTGAGATGACCGAAGTAATGTATGATTGCAGGGAATGACTTCCTTCTGGGGCACGCAACCATCGATGCAGCAGCTCTCATTTGGCGGAACTGCGCCGGCGTCGAATGTGAGCGAGTAGGGAATGAGAGTGATAGGGAGGGAATACTCTATTTTTCCTGCTAGTCTGAGGGCCTCAACCCTCCCCCGTTGCGATCTGATCGAACGGAGAGCAATGTGCATGTGCAGGTACACCCAACCTCGGCACAACAGCAGCAGTGTCCGTTGCCAACTCGATCGCAGCAAGGACCGGCGGGATCTCTACCAGGGAACATTTCGAATGTGGTGAGGTGTATCATGACAATAAAAGGGGGGGGGCTTCGAGGCAATTATTATTTCATTTATTTATTTCTGCTGTGTCCTCGATGTGAGATGACCGAAGTAATGTATGATTGCAGGGAATGACTTCCTTCTGGGGCACGCAACCATCGATGCAGCAGCTCTCATTTGGCGGAACTGCGCCGGCGTCGAATGTGAGCGAGTAGGGAATGAGAGTGATAGGGAGGGAATACTCTATTTTTCCTGCTAGTCTGAGGGCCTCAACCCTCCCCCGTTGCGATCTGATCGAACGGAGAGCAATGTGCATGTGCAGGTACACCCAACCTCGGCACAACAGCAGCAGTGTCCGTTGCCAACTCGATCGCAGCAAGGACCGGCGGGATCTCTACCAGGGAACATTTCGAATGTGGTGAGGTGTATCATGACAATAAAAGGGGGGGGGCTTCGAGGCAATTATTATTTCATTTATTTATTTCTGCTGTGTCCTCGATGTGAGATGACCGAAGTAATGTATGATTGCAGGGAATGACTTCCTTCTGGGGCACGCAACCATCGATGCAGCAGCTCTCATTTGGCGGAACTGCGCCGGCGTCGAATGTGAGCGAGTAGGGAATGAGAGTGATAGGGAAGGAATACTCTGCGTGAAAAGGCTGGGCCAAAAAGCCGAGAAGTGAAGGAGGATATTTACAGGCGCATGGTACGGGGCAGCTCGGCCCGCTGAACCACGGCCTACATCATGGTCTTCCCTTTCACCTGCAACAATCGCTGCCGGTGAGTAGATCGGCTTTGAGGGCAATCAGTAAAAGTGATCATGCGCAGCCGATCGGAAGCCGGTCGACCACGTCTGCGCAGCCTGAGCCACGCCCAGGGACTGTAGTGAGTTTCGTGAAATAATAAACCGTTCCGCTTATTCCTATTCCTACCTGGTGCTCACAAATCAGTTTGAACGGTCTTCTGCTCTAGCAGCAGATGTTAGGAACCGTTTTGTCAAAAAACCCGTTAAACCGATTTGTCAATAGATGTGCAACTGAATTTATCGATAATAAAGGAATACGGGTAATTGTCGCTTCATGTAACTCTCTCATCGCTGATTGAGCAAGTATAATGAAAAGACAATTACCTGTATTCCGAGCTATAGTGAGTAAGAAATATTCATTAAATATGGTGAAGAGTAAAGATGAGCACACGCGCTATCGATCCTAAAGCTATTGAACCTTTCACGTAGTTTGGTCGGGGAGGTGAGAAAGGTTAAATAACGCGTGCTTTTTGAAAAAAATCGTTATTTCGCATAATCTCACAACAGTCAGGTAGTAATGGGGTAAATTGAATAAAGAGCGAGAAGACGGAGGAATTTGTTGCAGATTCGTGCGATCTACGGCGGGCAACAAGTCGTATTTATACGGTCGCAAATCGAACGTCTGAGGATTTTGCTAAACCTCGGCTTACCTGCTCGCGTAAGTGCAAGATCGACCAAACATTGCATTTTTGTGCATTACCATTGCTTACTCAAAATTTTATTTGTAGGGACAGTCTATCCTGCACGGCATACCGTCCACAGTACTGGTACGGTATTTCACATCATTTAAAGTGCACAAGGGTATGCCATAATTTTGGTAGTATAAAGCCAAACAACGTGCTCAATCTCGGTTGTGTCCATAATCGTTTTCCTACTCTTTTCAAAAATAAAGGAAATTAGTCTATCACAACTGATCAATTGTATTGCAGAGTCTTCACATACGATTCATAGACCTCATCGAGAGAATTTTCGCGCCATCGGCTGACATCAATAATCTCTCCTCTTTATTCAGACAACTTCTAAGGGAGTATTATGAGTCGGTGAGTGACGGCATAAAATAGCACATTTTTTCAAGGTTTTTTTTGTTCCACGCTTATCGAAATTCCAAGAAAAGAATGAAATTTACGCATTAACTGCTTGATGAGCGTAGTAATTGTCCCCAACTCATTGTCAGATTTACGCGGCGCGTGTACCAGAGGCAGAAGTTTTGAGCAACGGCGATTTAAGAGGTCGGTTAAAAAACGCTTATGACCATGGAATTGACGAATTTTAGGGATCTTCATTTTGGCCGTAGAAGCATCTACTGATGACACTCGGGATCTCAATGAGGATCCTCCAACTGGATGCCTTCGTATTTCGAACTCGGCAGATAATGAGGGACGGTCAACTGCTCTACTTAAAATGGACAGTATTCAAGTGAGTTGATGGGCGCGATTTGCCAGAATATTCAACTATTGTGAAGCGTAGTGCCCTCAAAAATTAACGGAGTGTTTCCCCAGAGGGCTGCGCGACTGGTCCTCGGAGGATACGGAATTGGAGGAAAAACGAAGCGAAAGATGTCGTTTGTTTACCCAATCGCGGGTAAGAGCAGCACGTTCGGAGCGGCACTAATCGGAAAATGTTCAGCAAGTGACATATACAATTTCGACGAAGAACTTCGGAGAGGGCAGCAAGATGTTGTGGTCGTTCGCCTAATCGACTCTGCCCTGGGTGGTAACCTTCATTGCATTGTTTCTACCCATTGAACTACCTTTCAGCTTATATCGAGCATATACTCTATATGATGGGCGCCTCTCACGCAGCCACTAACAGCGTGAGTTTTTATTTTTTCCGTCTCTACAAACTTTTGCAAACCCTTATCAAAAAATAAAATAAAATTTCGAAACTAGAATACCATACACTTCTGATCTGTAGCTCTCAGCGGCCAATCGGATCAATAACGCTCAGCATATTTATAGAATCTGGCGATTTCAACCGGTTTCTTCGGCGGAGCCGACCGAGGGAGGATTATCAAGATTATGATACTCTTGCATAAAGCTTATCTTGCAGGATGCGAGCTCAATTGCAAAAAAGGTGAGCGAATTAACGCATTCGACTATTCTCTAACATTTCTCTTTCAGAATAATTTCACTCAAGCGGTCCTATTCCTACTCAAGTATTCTTCAAAATTTCATTGCTAAATTGCGCAAACGAATATTATTGCGAATCACGTGTCTTCTTGCTTGTCTTTCACCACGATAAAATAAGATAATCAGAAAAATCAGAAAGTGTTCGAAACCACCTCAATATCGTTGTGATTTGAAAAATGCAAGATCGAATGAAAAAAGAAAGAAATGAATTTAATTTTCCTCTTTTACACTCGATAGATTTGAGTGAGATAAAATATGCCACAGCTGAAGGAATTGCGGTTGATTGTATGCCATTGAAATAACGAGTAAGGGAAACAATTCGAGTTTTATTGATTGACTCAACTGGTTGATCCGCAATTAACGATTGTCCTGGAGAGAGGAAGAGGGAAGGAAGGAGGATGAGGACAGGTCACTATCCTCCTCCCGGCTTATTTTCTCACGATAATTGCATGCATTAAAAGGTTGGGCATTTTCAAACTAAATCAATTAATGCACAGAGGAAACCCAATGAATTAACATGAATTATTTTCACTAGACTAAACTTGATGTGCTCGCCTATATCTACCGGTCGGCTCTCCTTCGTCTTCTTTCTCTCTGCGCTCTCTCGCCCCGTCACACTCCGGTTTCTCGTGACTTGTTGTAAATTAGTTTACTGACTAGTTACTGGCGGATAGGGAGATCACTAGTCATTGTCAGGGAACAATCGGGTTGGTGCGTAAGTTTCTTTCTTTTTTTGATTCTTCAAGTTTTTTGCCATATTTTCCTTCTCAATTACTCAATCGGTTCACAATCTTTTGCAATCAGTGAGGGCTTGTATACTCTCTTTAGCGCCCGTGCAACCTGATCGTTCAGTTTATTGAGACGGGAACGGTACACTTTCAAAGTCAAAATTGTGAAAAAAAAAATAGGTCCTCTTTGCAAAATTGTTATTTTGCAGTGAAAAAAGATAAGGTCAATCTAACACCTCTATGAGAGAGTATGATCACTATATATTATTATTTATATATCTAGTTGCAGCTTGCTGACACGAAACGCATTTTTAAAAGGGCGCCAAATTCAAAAATCGAATCTCACAGTATATCATCAATAGAGCTTTGAAAACGGCCGATCGCGCGAAAACGAGTACTCGTTTTGTAGAAAGAAAACGAGTACTCGTTTTGTAGAAAGAAAACGAGTTCTCGTTCTCGACGAGCATTTGTTCATCTCATTCGAGTACTCGCGCGAGTACTCGCGAGATCGGTGGATCGAGGAATGATCGGCGCTGAATGAAATTCAACTAGATATGTTTCACAACTAGATATGTTTCATCAGGAAATTAAAAAAGATTTTATTTTCAAAAGGGTTCTAATATGTTCCGAAAAAGAAAATCTGATTCGTTATTTATTTCATCCTTGAAACATAACTCGACAATCGCATCATTCTCACTTCAAATCGACCGCCCGCTATCGTCCATTTCGAGTGAAATGCTCGCGAGTACTCGCCGAGAAAACGAGTACTCGAATGGCTCGGAAATCGAATACTCGTTTTCAAAAAAAAATCTAACTAACTAACCAGTGACGATTCCCTCTTCGACCCAGTAAGTGAGGGCCTTCAGTGGATCCCCACCGAAGCAGTTACCACACACGGAACAGCATCCGAGCACGTCCTGCAAATTGAGATTCTTTGTATTTTTCCTACGAGGACGAATCATATCATCGAAAGCCTTCTTCTCACTTTTTTGGAACATACATGAAACCTAAATGTTCGAGAGAAGCGCTGAAGTAAATTGATATAGTTCCAATAAATGCTGACATCTTCCAAATATCCAACTGGTACGCCTCAAAGCCTACGACGTGTAACCACAACCCTCCAAGTCTCACACTGCCGATTACAATCACCTCTTTCTCCCTTCCATTTAATGATTTTGCCCTTATTCGACTTTTATCCGATCATCGATCATCCTCTTCTTGCTTCTGACATCTTATTCACCCATGCATCCCCAATTTTCCTATAGCTTCATTTTCACTACACAATACAAGCCATCGTCTCTTCATTTCACATACTCTTTCGCCTACCAGAATAACGAAAGAGTGCAGAATGATGAGACGGGGCTCTCCTATCTCCTCCCCTCCCCCTCTTCCTCACCTGGGGCGACAGGAGGGACACGAATGTGCCATTGGACGCGATGCATGCACGATCGGAGGCCACGCCGATCGAAGCGACTGCCTGAACAGAGGATTACTGTATTGGATACTGTACTATAACTGTATTGACAAGCACTGAAGCCCAATTGGATATAGGACAGCATGACCTTTGAGAATGAAACCAAGAAATGCGTTTTTTCCTACCATGTTGTTTCATTACATTATAATGTACACCTCAACTAGACTTATCACAACTATCCGCAACTTGAACTCACCTTTTCCAAACTCCATTTCTATTTCGAATTTAAAAAAAAACAAACTAACATAGCATGATCCGCACCCGCCCTGATTGGGAACGTTGGAGATGGAGGGACAATGAGCCCATTTGAGACGAGCATCGAAATGAGTTGGAAGGGAGGAGGGAGAGAGGGAGGCGATGTCACTGAAAATGGAGGGAGGGACTTCAGTTTACCCATCGAAAGCTCGTTTCACAAATAAATCAAATGCTACACATTGGCTGAATACACAGTGTTGATTAGCATCGCCATCTAATGCTGCGGAAAAAGTCAAGAGGAGGAAAAGGAGGAATTCAAAATTTTGAATTCGCGCGCTTTTCAGTATCTCGCTTCTCCGTAGAGCTAGCGACTCAAAAATTTAACTAGGTGTTTTCCGACACCTTAAAACCCTATAAAAAAATTTCAAGTGGCTAGCATCAATAGAAACCGAGATATTTTGAAATAACGAAAAATGCGGGAATTCAAATTTCCGATTTCCTCCCCTTGACTTTTTCCACTCGATTTTTTCCTCTTCTCTTTCCTCCCCCTATTTTTTCCACAGCATGAGGATAGAGTGATGGTGAGTCATGAAATCGACTACAACTCTTGAGAAAATCTTAGATGCATGTGCACGTTCGGATATAAAAAGTAGCAATGGATAAGGGAACGCTATCCAAATAATGCGAAGGATCCGTTGTGATCCGTAGTCGATCAATAAATCTAAATCATTACATTCATTGTTTTGGTCCTCGTTTTTGCCTGAACGCATTGTAGATAGGAAGGCAAGATGGAATCAGTGATAGAACAGATGATTGTGCAATCGTCATCTGTTGTAATAGATTGAGAAATGTCAGTGCCGGAGCTGAAAGGAGAATCGGGAGGAGAAACAGAACGGAGCACATTTTGGAGATTGGCATTTGTGAATGGAGTGAGTAACGGCGTGGGTTCAGTAGAAGAGAGAGAGGGGTAGAAATAGAAGACTGAAGGCGAGCCCGAGCGGCTTCAGGGAAAAGAGGGATTCATTTAGGAAGATCGGCGCTCACGAGATTTGCCTCTGTTTCCCTGATTATAATTGGATGACGAAGTGGGAACAGACGTGAGTTGATGCGACCTCGGGATGGAGTGCGGGCTGCTATTTCTAAAGTTGTTCTGGTTTCGATGGAGTGGGAGATGAAGATGACTATATTTCACGATTCCATGCCAAATATTTCGGACAGATGGAAATATCAGATGGAATTACACACTGGGTAAAAAGGTTTTCTACATGAGCTAGCAAGATGTGTATAACTAGGGCAGTTATAGCACAAACTATTAGATTTGAGGAATTGGCGTCGCTTCTCAATTGCCGAAACACGATGGCAATCCTGAAATTTATGGTTTGAACTACGGCAGAATACGCAAAGAGGTGATCGTGGGCTAGGTGACCGACCAGGTGTCGAACGGTTATTGAATTGAACAAGATTAAAGAAGGAAGAAACTCATATTTTAAGGCATACTCTGACGTCATATTGTCCGTTGGCCACATTCTCAATTTGAAAATTGGAACTCGCTTGCTTACCTTAGAAGTGAGTTGCATGCGCTTAAAGTGTCTACAGGACACAGGCAAAATCAAGATGCGCGGTGCAAAAGGAAGGGAGTTAGGCCAAGACGCAGGGGAGAAGGGAAGAAAGGAGCGAAAAACTCTCGCGCCTGTCACTCTCACCCTCTTCCTTTCTCGAGGCTCTTCCCACCGTACTTCCCCCTGATCGCACAGGGGAAGAGCCTCTCCGAATTTGGAGTTTACGCCTTCTTTAACTGATGATGAGTAACTGGAACTTCTAGCGTCGTACTTTCGCTCAAGTAGAAGAATTGATTGATCAATAATGGTGAAAAGTTTCTGGAAGTCTATCTGTCGGAAGAATGATCTTGTCCCTTCTTCTCAATAACATCTTCGACAACCCTGTGAGAAAAACGCCGAATAATGAGGGAATGGAGTACTGGATTCGAAGATTGATCGCATTGAGGTAGTAGCATAGATGTCAATCCTCGCAATAGATTGAGAGTTGATCAGATGGAGAACAGTTGATCAGATGGAGAACAGAACAACCAGGTTTAGTGATAGACTCTAATTCTTGCACTAATTGGTCAGTAAGGGTTATGGCCGATTTCCATACAAATCCATACAATTATTGCCCTGCAATATTGTAATCGTCATGATCATATATAGATATGGAATCTAGAGCATCTCCCTTCAAAACTTGACGAAGTTGTATCTCAATATCACACATATCTCGATTGTGAACGACTACCTTAAAAGTAACCTTGAAATTTCTCCAGTCCTTGGCATTTCTGTCGAAGGTGCACAGTTGTATCTCGGGAAGTCGGGACGTTTGCGTGAATCAACTGAAGGAACTGTTTTTGAATGAAACTTGTTTCGGTATGAACCACATTATAAGAGCCCGTTTGCGTAAGAGTCGGACAATGTGATGTACAGTAGGGATGTCTATACTGAATTTATTCCGTTATTCCGTATTGATTTCCCCTCTCATTCTTCGATTACAAATTTACGTAACGCGGTCTCACTGCTCGAGAAATGATTGGGTTTTCCGAATGATTACGGAATTCCGTAATAGCTGAACCCCCTGTCCTATTCCTGAGGAACAACAGTCCCTCAACGGTCGAAGAAGGGAGAATGAGGCGCCGAAAAATTAGAATTACGGAATTCCGTAATCATTCGTCGATCCGCATACGAAATGATGGGAGGGAACCGCAATACGGAATGATTGTATAGAGGAATGAGAGGGGCCTTTTTCCGTTTTCCGTTTAGACAACCCTAATGTACAGGGTAAAAATTGAGAACCGAAGTAAGGATCATGCCGAATATCATGCCATTTCGAACATTTTGAGCAGTAACTCATTAACCAATGACTCAAATCGAAAACGTTCAAAAGAGACTATAGTTTATTTTTGAAGAGCTTTCCCGTAGTAATAATTATTTTGAGAAAACATTAGCAGCTACCGAATTCTATGAAGTATCTTTGCTGCAATTGATTTGTACAATTGGATCTTTGAACTGAATATGGACAGGGTCCTTACAATATCACCTGAATCGGCAGCTCACACAAATCGAGGCCCAAGCTGAGTTATGACCAAAATACGGTTCATTGAAAAATCGAAATCTAGTTGATTCAATTGCGAACTAATCAGTTTCAGTGTCCTCTCTTATCTCACCGGTTTCTTAGAATGTATAAATGAAAAATGATATTACTAAGGACACTGAAACACACACTTTCGCTCTTCAAAGATCTAAGTTTTGCTTTTCCGAGCACCGAATTTTGGTCATAACTCAGCTTGGGCCTCGATTTGTGTGAGCTGCCGATTCAGGTGATATTGTAAGGACCCTGTCCATATTCAGTTCAAAGATCCAATTGTACAAATCAATTGCAGCAAAGATATTTCATAGAATTCGGTTGCTGCTAATGTTTTCCCAAAATAATTATTACTACGAGAAAGCTATTCAAAAATAAACTATAGTCTCTTTTGAACGTTTTCTATTTGAGTCATTGGCTAATGAGTTACTGCTCAAAATGTTCGAAATGGCGTGATCTTTGACCTACCGTATTTGTTGATGCATGCATTTGCAAGCAATGCGATATGGCCCATCGTGTTAGGCGGCACCTCTAACACTACTGATAGGGGCCACAACGCAGATAGCCGATTTCTCACAATGAGGCCAAAAGAGTGTTCAAACTATCCCTCATGGTCCCAATAGCATCATGCTTTTTGCCGTTTGTTGATATCTTGTCTTTGAGCCGAGTTAGAGCCCAAGAAGTACGCGCGCAAGTCACTGGGGAAGAGGAAAGGCGAGACGAGAGGGAAGGGGGCGGAGCCTAATTTGCGTGTGTCTCTCTCCCTCCCCCCGCCTCTCTCGCTCCCCTCCGCCCGCCTCTCGCG
>LS488196.1:0-15607 GCA_900490705.1 Pristionchus arcanus | reverse complement strand
TTTCATGAAAAAGTCCAACACAAAAAATGATCAGCTCAACGTACTCTTCAAAATGAGCACCAACACGGGGGTATTCAGAGAATTTTATTTTTCGTCTATTCACAAAAATCGATATAAAACATCTTTTGTGACAGTCAAATATCTAACCAAATAGCGCAAAATGATCGTAAAAACATGCTCTTTCACTTCGTCAAAGGATTTTGCCCGCACTCGATCGGGTCAAAAATCGTCTTTTTCTCGAAAACGAAAAACAATCATGACATTTCAACATAACCACGAGATAGAGCTCGAAATTCTGGTGCATACTTTTGGAATTTACGAGTTTTTGACTCGTTTCTAACGAGAAAAACTCGAAAAACGCATTTTCAGGCAAAATGAGGGGGTGCCCCCCTGGAGCGAAAAAGGGACATATTGCGAAATCGACCATACCAGGTTGTTCAGCATCGAAAATAACCACTAGGGCCAACTTTTGAGCACTTTCGATTTTTTACCTGTTCCAGACACTTGTTGATCCTAAAGCAAACCGCCTCATATCAATTTGCATACATTGAGATACGGCCCATGTTCTTAGGCTCCTCAAACAGTACCAAAATAATAACTTTCCTCGAAACACACTTTCTACCCTGTCCGGACTCTAGTGATATTTGTTCGACTCTTACGCAAACGGGCTCATCTACAAAATAAAAACTTTTGATAAACAAACTCGTAATCGCAGCATTCGTGCTCTTGGCTTCCTGAACAGCCTCACATTTCGACTATTAAAATCATGATCTGCTGTTGTCATTATTGTTGAATAGTGAGCTCCAGTAGTCTCACGAGTTATAGCTAACCCGAGTGGGAGCTGTAATAGAAACAAGTATTAACAAGATCTAATTTAAGCCTGATATATTAATTACCGTTTCGATTTCGACACTCTCAAACAGCTTTTTGCTCAAAGCGAAATCAATTTCTCTGAATCTTTTGCACGAAGAGCCCAGTGATTCTCGTTCACTTGTAGTCATCTCACCGAAAATCATTAGCATCAAATCATCCGGGAGCTCAGGAACATCTTTCTGGAAATTATGTATTAAATGATAATAATATTGGTTTACAAACCTCGCTGAGATCGGCTTCCGGGTTCGCTTGAAGCTTTCTCAACTTGGTCGGGGGTATCACTGGATCGAAGTTGAACATTGGCCGAGCGTGCTTTGTAAAACTAGTTACTCACAGAAAATACAAATAAAAATGGCGCCGAAAAAAATAAAAAGAGCGGGAAATTGATGACGCGGAGAAAATCATAACGACGCATGTTCAAGATAATTTGTTGATTGGTCTTATCGATAGTGCGTTGACGACCGTATTCTAAAAATCTGTGTTGATGCAACAATATCTTGAGAAGGTCAGACGGTCATCAAATTTCAAGCACCCGATGCGTCGATTGGTCTGCTTTTCACTGATCGAATTGCGGAATATGAGTACTACGTTTTTCACAAAACTTAAAATAAATTGTACGCGCGTATGGGGAAATTGACGACTAACGGAAACGTCGCCCGACCACAACAACTGCCTATAAATACGTTCAAATTGTGTTTTATCGGCTCAAAATGGTTTTTATTACTTCCTAAAGGTAGATTTTAGCCGGATAAAGTGAAAAACATGGAAAAATGCGGATAAAATGCATAGAAATCTAACATAAACGATTTGAACACACGGAATTTCGTAATGTCCGGACTAATTAAAAAACGTAGTATCATACTCGAGAAAGTGGACGGGATTCGATAGTCGATCGGGCTCGAATGACAAAGTTAAAGGCTGTGGAACCGGGATTTGCTGGCTTTTGGATAATTAGGATCAGAAAAATTACATATAGCATTTGGGGCGGTGAAAATACGCAGAACCTCCGACACCGAACAGTGCCCTGGGAATGAATTCATTAAACTTGTAACGATGACTCGCTGAACACGTCTTGTACCTTCGCCCCTTCTTTAATAAATGATGTTATGAAATACACTTTTCCGAGGTGGTAAGCGAAATACGGCTTCTTTTAGGGTTCTTTTAGATCACACCCTTGTTCTTCTTCATGTTATTTGTTATCTTTATTTTCTGATGTCCCCTACTCGCTAGATCAATACATACGAAAAATGTCTCAATGAAAATATTGTATAGCGAACATTGATCTCTTGAAACACTAATATTCAGCAGTAGGGTTGGCTTGACAAACAAGAATTTCAAGAGCTTGAAAGTAAATAATTCAATTATCTCTTCTTGCCAAGAATAGTGAATTGTTTTTTCAAGAAATCGAAATTTCTTGAAATTCATTTTAGTGTTTTACATCCAAAAATCACATCGCTAGTTTGAGTACTTGTTTGTGAGGCACTATGTCACCCCGTTCTTCTCAAAAAAAATTAACATTCCTTGCATATTTTTTTTCTTGACAAGCCAACCCTATTCAGCTGTGAATTTCGGTGCATGATCTCCTATTCGTTTCCCTCGCCCTACATGTGAAACACGGAACTGATGGCGGGCGAGGATGTATGAGGGGAATTCAAATAACTATAGGGTAAAAAAGCAATCGATAAAAAAACTGCAATTTGCCCGATGCGCTAGTTGCTTGTTCGATATTTATCAAGCATTTTAGATTGTTTCACTTTCAAGTTTGTTTCCTTTATTCGGTGACCGGAGTTCATGAACTGATTTTAAATCCATTTATTTCTTTCTTGTTGCACCTCTATTCGATGAGAAACTCGATACTCGTGAAGGATAAATGATAATGATTTATCATGCAAATGAACGTAAATGATCATTTGAGAAAAACGGCGGAAAAAGATACTTGAAATATTATGAATTCATCGCTAGAAAAATAATATCAATCTCTTTTGTACAATTTCTCTTGCCCTCTAGCCTGTATGTTAATAGTTATCACGCGTGTCACGTAAAATTCGAATATAATCAGGGGTTCATTGGCACATTTTTTGACCCATGCATATTTGTATGTTTTTGGATAGCCCTTAGGGTCCCCCACAAGATAGCGTCGAGCTTTGTTCGATATTTTCATTTTCTACGATGTTAGACGTCGTCAAACTTTTTAAGTGTCAAAAATCGCCAACTTTGGAGCTCTGTAGCGCAGCCCAGAGTGATTTTGGTGCTTCGAGTTCAAAGAGATGAAATGTTCAGAATGTCGAGTAGAATACGCCTGCACATTGGGCCCATCGATATTTTCATTATTATTTTTGTAAATCGATTAAAATGTTTGATTTTCACCACAATTTCGGGCCCAGGAATTTTATGATCTAAATCGATAGAGCTCGTCGAGACGATTCGAATGGTATACTGTTCATGTTCAGCAGTAGGGTTGGCTTGACAAACAAGAATTTCAAGAGCTTGAAAGTAAATAATTCAATTATCTCTTCTTGCCAAGAATAGTGAATTGTTTTTTCAAGAAATCGAAATTTCTTGAAATTCATTTTAGTGTTTTACATCCAAAAATCACATCGCTAGTTTGAGTACTTGTTTGTGAGGCACTATGTCACCCCGTTCTTCTCAAAAAAAATTAACATTCCTTGCATATTTTTTTTCTTGACAAGCCAACCCTATTCAGCTGTGAATTTCGGTGCATGATCTCCTATTCGTTTCCCTCGCCCTACATGTGAAACACGGAACTGATGGCGGGCGAGGATGTATGAGGGGAATTCAAATAACTATAGGGTAAAAAAGCAATCGATAAAAAAACTGCAATTTGCCCGATGCGCTAGTTGCTTGTTCGATATTTATCAAGCATTTTAGATTGTTTCACTTTCAAGTTTGTTTCCTTTATTCGGTGACCGGAGTTCATGAACTGATTTTAAATCCATTTATTTCTTTCTTGTTGCACCTCTATTCGATGAGAAACTCGATACTCGTGAAGGATAAATGATAATGATTTATCATGCAAATGAACGTAAATGATCATTTGAGAAAAACGGCGGAAAAAGATACTTGAAATATTATGAATTCATCGCTAGAAAAATAATATCAATCTCTTTTGTACAATTTCTCTTGCCCTCTAGCCTGTATGTTAATAGTTATCACGCGTGTCACGTAAAATTCGAATATAATCAGGGGTTCATTGGCACATTTTTTGACCCATGCATATTTGTATGTTTTTGGATAGCCCTTAGGGTCCCCCCACAAGATAGCGTCGAGATTTGTTCGATATTTTCATTTTCTACGATGTTAGACGTCGTCAAACTTTTTAAGTGTCAAAAATCGCCAACTTTGGAGCTCTGTAGCGCAGCCCAGAGTGATTTTGGTGCTTCGAGTTCAAAGAGATGAAATGTTCAGAATGTCGAGTAGAATACGCCTGCACATTGGGCCCATCGATATTTTCATTATTATTTTTGTAAATCGATTAAAATGTTTGATTTTCACCACAATTTCGGGCCCAGGAATTTTATGATCTAAATCGATAGAGCTCGTCGAGACGATTCGAATGGTATACTGTTCATGGGGTTTATTTGACCGAGCACCTAATGAAACACCCCTCTGAAGTCTTCCAAATCACTTTAGATCGCGTGATCTTTGCCCTGGGAAGAGACAAGTCCCTTGATCTACCGCCGTCTCGCGACTCTCCTATCGATTCCCTAGGCTGGGAATGGGCACCTAGATGACGAAGGGGCGTACCTTCCCATAAAGAAATTTTGTGAAGAGTATCTGTTCTAATTAGTATTGATCACTAATTAGCGCATCCCGAACATACCGAGATCAGTAGTGTGTTTTTCTTTATTTTGATTCGGTGATAATTGAGAAAATCTTTTGTTTTCGCGTTTCAACGGAGTCGATTGGTGCAAACTCCATCATGATCGTGATTACACTTACACCGGAAAGCATTTCCTTTCTCTATCGAGAGCCAGAAATTACGGCAATGGTCACTTGGTAATGCCTCTTCCTCATCTAGGAGCCCATTTCCAGCCTAGGGAATCGATAGGAGAGTCGCGAGACGGCGGTAGATCAAGGGACTTGTCTCTTCCCAGGGCAAAGATCACGCGATCTAAAGTGATTTGGAAGACTTCAGAGGGGTGTTTCATTAGGTGCTCGGTCAAATAAACCCCATGAACAGTATACCATTCGAATCGTCTCGACGAGCTCTATCGATTTAGATCATAAAATTCCTGGGCCCGAAATTGTGGTGAAAATCAAACATTTTAATCGATTTACAAAAATAATAATGAAAATATCGATGGGCCCAATGTGCAGGCGTATTCTACTCGACATTCTGAACATTTCATCTCTTTGAACTCGAAGCACCAAAATCACTCTGGGCTGCGCTACAGAGCTCCAAAGTTGGCGATTTTTGACACTTAAAAAGTTTGACGACGTCTAACATCGTAGAAAATGAAAATATCGAACAAAGCTCGACGCTATCTTTTGGGGACCCTAAGGGCTATCCAAAAATGGCTTAAACTCATTTTTGCATTTTTTGATGTGCCAGCGTTTATTCGAATCTTACGTGACACGCGTGTTATGATATTATGATGTTCTTTCTGACATTTACACTTGTGACTCGTGAGAGGGACATACTTTCATTGTCCCACTCCGCTCCAATGTCTGAGATCCCACGCGCATTGCTGATCGCTGTCTTGCGATACATTTCCACTCTTTCCGTATACTAATTCATTGTCCCTGCCCATATCACATTATCACCACATTTACTGCTGTTATTAACACAGTGAAGACTGTTTGCAAAGAAGCCACAATGAAAATAGAGCACACATTGCATCTTATGTGATCAAATGCACTTCTCTCGTCGCGTGTGATCGAACCAAACTGTGATCTTTCACTGAACCCTTCACTCTTTTGTCGCATCCTATTATGCTATGATATTTCTCCCCGCATTCGTTAGTTTGTTTCGGTGACTCTCTCCATCTATCCTAGATGTATATTATCCTATCCTAATCAGTTTTCCTTTGTACTTGTTTGAAAGTGATCTTTCCATCTAAAAGATGTATCTTCTGACCTCAGTACTTATTACGCCATCACGCACTCTACATTTCTGCGCGTATAATGTGTTATTCTTGAATAACCTCGCATATATTTTCGTGCTATCGTACGCTTCTTCTCTTCCTGCTGAATATTGAATTCCACCTCAGATGTCCTTGCCCGACCCCTTCTTCGAATGGTATCGCACCCCACTGTCTCTCGAGGACTGCCTAGCTGGAGGTGCCATGATTATCCTATGTTCCATCTTCATCCCTCTGACGGCGCTCGTCTCACTAGTCATGTGGAAAGCGGATAAAGTTAGTTGCTTCTTCAATGGATTCAACTAACAAGGAGACAAACCACAAAAAACGTGCCTCAATGAATCTACCACAAATCGACCCAATTTGTTTATCATGTGCCTCTTTTTGTATCTCGTCGTTTACATCATTGGGCTTCAACCAACAAGTAGTTAGGTTATTACGAAGCGACTTTCAAGGATTTATACTTCCAGGAAATCATCGGCTATCGCTATCTGATTTCCGCTTCCTTCGCTGACATCAACTGCATGCTGCAATACGGGTTCCTGAATGGAATTGCCATTCTCACGAAGAATCCACTGACGCACAGCGGGGATGGGCGGTCCGCGATGCAGGTGAATCCTGTTATCATGTTTTAACGCAAATTGTATTTGCGAAGTACGGCTGAGATGAGGTACACGAAATTCGTTGTTGCAACAAAGGCAATAAAGAAGTTGTTTGCTAGGATGGATAGGAAACTACTTCATCTTCAAAGGTCTTCTTCTTGCGAGTATACCTCTCTCTTGCTCCAAAACAAGCCAATCAACCAACTCTTTCTAGGAATGTTACCATCCCTGGATTCTTTAACGTGTGACCGAGTATTTCAAAACAAAGAACATCATCTTCAGATCTACATTGACATCATCTGGTTCTCCGTGTGCCTGCACTATCCGCTGGTTGCGTGGAGCCGATTTGCAGCGATCAAGTGAGCTCTCTACAACTTAGAGGATGCTGTTTGACTTCAAAAATCAAAGAAATATCAACGAGAAAAGTATATTATTCAGAACACCGATCTGGTTCCGCAGTCAGCAGCGATGGCACTCTTACCTCATCTGTTTCGGCGTTTATCTCGTTGCAATTGTAATGGTCAGTGTATCATTTCTCTGAAATCGCATGCGTTCATACCTTCTTACAGTCACTATGTTCAATTTACAATTTTTGTCGAGATTAACGTTTCTGTCAATCAAAGAATCAGATAAAAAAAAGTTCAGGTCGTTACAACCCATTGGTCGCCCTGGTTCGTCCGCTTCTACTACGAACCGGCGGTGTATGGGTTGCTGGCGGAAGATTTCGTCAAGTAAACAATGTTTTATTAGATCAGGAATGAACTGAGCTTGCACAAAAAGTCGCACATCGTTTTCACAAGAATTTCAATAGCGATTTTTCCCAAATTCGATACATGTTTATCTTTCAGGTACCTCACCCGTGGGATGTCATCGATGTTCCTGTACCTACACATCTTCTGCGTCGTCGTGCCATTGATACTATATTTGTGAGTAAACTTGACCTCACACTCTAATGCCGCATTTCGTCAACCTTTTTGTTCATTCTTCACGATCCGTAGACTTTCAGTACCACAAACTCGAGAAAAAAAGTAGAGGATTTATTTGAAGATGTTTTCCAGATGGACGATAGCTCTCATTCTCCGAGACCGAAACGTGGCTGCCGGAGCGAAGTCGCGAGGGCAAATGAGTGTGGAGAAACGGTGATTATTCCGAAATGTTTACCGTAATAGGAGCATGATTCAAATAAGCATGCAAAAATTGCAGACTGATGGTTCCCTGCATCATCGGGAACGTCATCTTCGTTATTGGACAGGTGAGCACGCTTTATCTGTCACAATAAATCTGGGCAGATTTATTATATTCTGGATATATTCCGTGAACTACGCCTCAACAATATAGTTTGTGCTTATTCTCTGCTTTATCATCGTTGAACTCGTGAGACATCGCATACAAATCCCACGGTTTTACATTCGGAGTATACTTCTTTGAACTACCGCCTCAACAATTTGATTGCACTGCATTCATTCTTGAGCAAGCAAACTAAGAAAGAGGAGATTGGGGACCAAACAGCAAAATAACTAAACAATTGCAGGTCGCAATCACACTCGGAACCGGGACCGGAAAATGGGCGACGTGGACCATTTGTCTCATCTTCGTCATCAATTCAGCAGCCAATTGTGTCATGCTCCTGCTATTCTCGCCCAGTCTAAGGTGAGCAAGTACATTTTCAATTGTCTCTATTACACTAATCAAATTATCTTTTTTATCTTCCCAAAGGCATGCCATCAAATTATTATCGGCAAGTATTTAGTGGAGCTCCTTTTCCCAAAGCAAAAAATGCATTAACATACTCATCAGAAACGATTTGTTCAAGTGCCGGTTCAGGACGAGCGTATTTCGTCCGGGTGTAAAGCCATTGAATGGAGGCTCGCGAAACGCAACCATATCGTCAGTGCAAGAATCACGACGAAGATAAAATATATATTTTAATATAATATTAGAAGGGTATCGTTAATTATTCTGCATCGAAGAACAAACAAAACAAAAGAATAACTGATAATAGAATCGATAAATGCATGTTCACCAACAGCAACCAAATCATCGGCAGGAAACAAGATTGCGGATACTTTCTATTGTTGTTCGAATAAAAGTTCTGTCGATAAAGTCATTCAACAACTACGATTCGTAATTTCTATTCGGCTCTACTAAGAACAACCACAGAGAATTCTGATTTCAATAAAAACACAAGCAGTGCTCGTGGGCGCGTAAAATGCGAGTCACTACTTCCCGCCAAATTTTGAGCGCGTCCTTTCTGTCACTAATATACCATGTGCTTCTCACTATTAACTTTCCCAGTCGCAACTCCATTCATTATGCCGCCTCCACTGAAGCTAAGAAGGATCGAAGATTCAGATTCTTCGGTGGAATCCAAAGAAACGAAGGTTAAGATCACGAACTTTCATGGTTCATCTAAATCTTTCAGTTAGTCATTCCACCTCTACCTCACGATTTGATGTTGATGATATTCGGACAGCTAAGCGATAAGAGCTATGAGCGAGAACAACTACGTACTTCCTGCAAAAGATTCAGAAATATCGATTTTGACATCGGCAGAAGATACTTTTGCAATATTGATATTGCATGGGTTAGTGATAGAAAAAATTTCGTGTGGGAAAACATACTTTTTGTTTTCTTGATGGCTTGTTTTAAATTGCAGACGTCTAAAACACTTTCTATCGTCGGCGTTAACTACGGCAGGGCAGCAATTTCTCGAAATATTCATCTCGAAGATAATCATTTAGAACGATGCATGAGACTATTTAGAAAAAGCGAGACTGCTCATCTGAATATTAAGGTTTGGACCATGTTTTCCATGAATTAAAATATACATTTAGCTCATCGAAAACATTGATGATTTATCCACCATCGATTATATATCACATGTAATTCTTAATAATATATTTTTTGACAAGATACAAGTAACATTGAACTGTGATCAAGAGACTAATGATATGTGAGGCGAATATCGCAATAGATCATTGAATTTACATGAAAATTGATTGCAGTTTTATGCAGTCGCTGGTCAAGAATGTCGTACATGAAAAATCGTTAAAGTTGCATTTGACAGTACGCAGTCCTGGACCAAATCATGATGTTATGCGTACGCGATCAATGCTTATGAAACTACCTCCATTGCTCGAATTTCACTTCAGCTTTGAGCAACAGTCGGTCAGTAATTATTGTTTGAAGGAAGTGTACCTATGAGTACTCTGATTTGCCAAAAATGAATATTATCACACTGATTCGCGGTGTAATGCTAATCAATGAATACAAATATCTAATAATAATAATAATAATGAAATATTTTTAGCGGAGACACCAGTCAATAATAGTGGACGATCAAACACTGCTCCAATTAGTTACCAACAACGAAAAAACAGTTGTAGAATGTCGCCAATATTCGATATCAATGAAGGGAATTCTGGAAGTCTTTGAGGTAATTTGTTTGCCCGAAATAATTCAACATTTTAAAAAAGTACTCCAGGAGGTTGCTAACTCAGACAAGCCAAAGTACGTCAAATTTGATGTGCCTGACTACTCGCTCAATCAATTATTTAATCTATCGCTTCCGGGATGTTACAAGGAACGCTTACCCAGACTTCAAATTGTTGATCCTGCAAAAAAAACGATGTTGACTAAAATTGATGTTCTCGAGTTTCTGGAATTTCGGGCGAGTATTGAAATTGTCAAATACATTAAATGAGAATTGAGCCGAGTGAACTTAAAGTTCTGATAAACCTTTCTCAATTTCGATAACTGGACATTCAGTGATATCAATAATTCGTTTTTTTCTTTAAATCTATTACAAAAAAAATTGAAGCGCTACAAAACGTAAATTCACAATAATGACACAGTTCGCAGTCAACGAACAACTGAAAGGTTGTGTGGTTTACCATACTCTCATTATCGAACGACAGATACGGTGGCCGATCGCGATATCTTCTTCTTCGCTGTCTTTGCGCCAGGAAGAATACTGGTTCTGAAAAATGACAAAATTTAAAAAAAGCTATCAGAAAAAACATTTCCCCTGAGTTTTTCCCAAGCTCTCAGAATTGCGCAATCATGCGGCCATGTATGGTGGTCATGATGTGTGATGATACTCAGACTCTACAATATCCCTCGCATCGTGGGAACGTCTACGTCTCCTCGCCCACGCGCGTGAGCCAGAAATATAATGAGATAACGAGAAGATAGCGAAAAATGTAGATTTAGCGGATTATGGGAAAATCACCAAGAGAATAAGCAAAAAGGGTAGGTGAACTATAAAGCTGACCACAGTGTGGCTAAGCATGACATAGTCAAGCAAAGAAAAAAATCATTTATCAAATTCAAAAGTGAATAAGCCCCTACTACAACTCGAGATGATCTCTTTCCCCGGAATGGTTTTCCTAGTACTCAAGAAAATACTCGCTTTCTAACAGGTAGTCCATCTCCCATTCTTATTTTTTTCTTGGAGTTGGAGATACAATAAAATGTGGCTCTGTTGTAGTTATGGGGGCCTTCAAAATTTATGGGGGCCCATGAAAATTGTGGGGGCCCAAGAAAATTATGGGGGCTCATCCTGGACCATTATTTTTATGGGGGCCCATCACAGTTATGGGGGCCCATCACAGTTATAGGGGCCCATTATCAATTGTAGTTAATTCATCAGAAACAAGTGAGAATCGAATGTTTTATAATATTGAGCGTTACCAAAAGACAGTAATACGAAAACAATGATAAAAAATGCAACGATATGTACTGCGTTCAAAATCATGGCTTCTTCGTAGCTCGAGCCGGCATATTGTTAGGGGTAGTGGAAGCAGCAGTTATTCGAGGAGGGCGAGTGACCTTGTCGTAGTGGAAGTAAGTGCTGTAGTAGTGCGAGAAGGGCGAGTAATTTTAATCTAAGTCGTTTTGGGTGCTATAGTAGTGCGAGGAGGGCGGGCGCTTTTTTCGTAGTGGTAGTCAATGTTGAGATAATCACCTACTAGTTGATCATTATTCAGATCATGAGCAATATTCTGTGAATCGACTGGAACATTCAAAAGGAGAAAGGCTAGGGGGGTTCATCTGTGGAGGGAGTAGGCACATTCACAGGGGCGGGAGGGCTGATTGAGCTACGATGGAGCACAAGGACTCATGAGACATTCACACGATAAATTCAAGTTTGAAATTATTTTCCATTTGTTTCACGGAGAAAACATTTGATTCTCACTGGTTTCTGATGAATTAACTACAATTGATAATGGGCCCCTATAACTGTGATGGGCCCCCATAACTGTGATGGGCCCCCATAAAAATATTGGTCCGGGATGGGCCCCCATAATTTTCTTGGGCCCCCACAATTTTCATGGGCCCCCATAATTTTTGAAGGCCCCCATAACTACAACAGAGCCTAAAATGTATACGCTTACCTTAGGCTAGGCGAGAACAAGAGGAGCATCACACAATTTGCCGCTGAATTGATGACAAATATGAAGCAGATTGCCCACGTTGCCCACTTTCCCGTGCCGGTTCCGATTGTTATCGCTACCTGAAAGTACGACCTCAGAGACGTAATCACCTCTTCATGTGTAATAATCGCTTCTAATAGCAGCATTCGTTTTATTTGTTCCTGAATATTATCAGACTATCACATTTTAGTTTTTCTATTCGCGATTCATTCGCCTGCGATATCAGCCTTGACGATTTGCTTCTCTTCTACGACTATTACGATTCTGCACGCATTGCTGGATATTGTGCAACTGTGGGAAAGACTAGCAGTTTTTCTGTCTGCGCATGTACCTCCCGGATCAAATTAACAAGTGACAAAACCGAAATCTGCCTTCTTTGCAATTATCTCTCGTATGTATTTCTTCAATAGCTACTGAATTTCGCTATTGTGCAAATGTGGGAAAGACAAGTGCGCATGTGCTCTCCCAGATCAAATGAACAAGTGACGAAATTAGTCTCTGTGCGGTCTGTGCACGACCTCTCGTATGTATTGTCTCCACTTTTCAACAACTATTCTTAAAGTTGCAACATTCATAAAATAATTCAAGTGTTGAAAACGATGAAATTCTGCGCACTCTCCCGGATCAAATGAACAAGTGACGAAATCGGCCTCTGTGCTCGCAGAAGAATATAGCGTTGCGGAATCAGTCAGTGTGTGTAGGATCGTGGGAGTTGCTCAAACGTCTAATGCGGAGAGCCTAACATAACTTCATAGACAGAATGAAAGAGCATAGCGCTGTCAGAGCATCGCACAAACTATACTTATCAGAAGGATGGATAGCTAGAGTGCACTGCCTCAAATATGCTATTGAAAGGATAAAGATGGACATTATCCAAGGACTCACCTGCCCAAGCACGAAGATGATGTTTCCGAAGATACAAGGGATCATCAGTCTGGAAAACGATGGTTACTTTCCGATGATCTCATCCATGCATCTCACCTCTTCTCCACACTCAACTGCCCCGTCGACTTCGCTCCGGCGATGTTTCGATCACGGACGAGAATAAATATGGTCCATCTGAAAGAAGTGACTGAACAATGGGGGGTTTTTATATGCATGAATTATGCAAGAGGATGAAATGCAAAAAAATAGGTGCCTCAAATCCACGCCAAAAAATAGAGGGAACTCACAGATAGAGTATTAGTGGAACGACGACGCAGAAGGCGTGAAGATACATGAACATTGCCGAATGTCCCCCGAAGAGGTATCTGAAGGGCCGAATTGTATAGCTTGCTGATATCGATCGGTGAATTATCATTGAACATACTTGACAAAGTCCTCCGCCAGAAGTCCATACGCCGCCGGTTCGAAGTAGAATCGGACGATGAACCACCAGTGAGTGATGCAGACCTGAATGACTTTCCCTGCTGTCTATGTGATTCATTTCTGCGCTTTTACCATCACAATATTTTGAACTGATTCGATAGTCTCGATAGATTTCACTACCTAAATATAGCAAAAAGCGAATGGTAATGATCACAACACAATAAATTTTGTCTCACGGACCATTACGAACGCAACGAGGTAGACGGCGCCGCAGATGGCGTAGGAGTGCCATCGACGCTGTGTGCGGAACCAGATCGGAAATCTGAGAAAAATTATTTTAAAAAATTATAGCATTTTATCAATCGAATATTTGGATTGCAAGAATGGATTGAATCCAGATGAATACAAATAAACACACTTGATAGCTGCAAATCGGCTCCACGCAACGAGCGGGTAGTGCAGGCAGAAAGCAAACCACATCCAGTTTATCCAGAACTGGAAAAAGCAATGATCATAGAAGGCGTCATTGGTTCCTATGAAACTGCTCAAGAACGAAGAAATAAACTAAATACTTGAAGACATCACATGAAGATAATGCTGATAATGCTTGAAATTTTTTGGAAACTCATTTTTCTTGAGAGACAATCACTGCTTACATGCATGATATCCCTCCCTGCTCTGTCGTGCGTGATGGAATTCTTCGTGAGAATCGCGAAGGCATTGAAGAATCCGTATTGCAGCATGCAGTTGATGTCAGCAAATGAAGCGGAGATGAGGTAGCGGTACCCGATGATTTCCTGAGGTGATAATTTTATATTATTTCCTGGGCTACCTCTACACTAAATCAGCTTCGCTTAATCCCAATAGTGTCCCGGGATTGGCTCAGGTTCATCACTGGCAATACGATCCTACATTTGCATCACAATAAAGTTTGAATATACAGATCATCCTCAAGAACCCCGAATCACAGTGTTTCACAGAATCGAACTTTTTTGAATGCGCCAGATACCTTAGGATTTGTCCGACTCTTACGCGATCGGACTACTATGTTGCACTTCAGTGATAACTGCATAGAAGATGGTTAACCTTATCAGCCTTGTACATCACATAGGCAACCAGGGCCGTGAGTGGTATAAAGATGCCGCATAGAAGAAGTAGTGAACCAGCAGCTAAGCAGTCTTCGAATGATAGAGGGGAGTGATACCACTCGAAGAAGGGGTCGGGTGACGACATCTGAGAATGAGAATGGTTCGCTAATCGCAGAAAATTATCAAATCAACATTGCCGAAAAATAACGAGCACAGCACTCAGATGGAAGCTTTTTGATCAACTCCAGAAAGGTAAAGGTAAAAAGGTAAAGGTCATCCCGTTAATCAAGGCACTTGCGTCCTTCGGGAGATCACTGCTAGGCTTGTGATTATCAACTCATAATCATTGCTCCAGAATTGAATAAAAAAAATGTTTAACTGATCAAATTGAGCGGGCGGCTGCATCTGATTTGGAAAACTTCTAACTTCTAGAGAAGAGTATCAGTATTTTGTAAAAGAGTCCTCGAAGGATAGAAGATATATCGGATTAGAGTCTAAGAATGGATGCGACGGAGAGCGAGAACAAGAACAATTCTTTAACGTAAAAGTCGAGCACATGACCGAGCGACGCGTGGGATCAGGGACATTGGAGCACCGTGAGCGATTGCGCGCTTTCATATTTAAAATTGAACGACTGATTAAATCTCCTATGCAATGTCTTACAGTGTTTCAGGACAAATGAAGACGATATTTCTAAAGACCATGTAGATTTTAGTTCACTGGTCTAAAAGTAGTCCAAAGAGGGATAAGTGGTAGTGCAAAGAGTGCAAAGGCGAGATTCTGAAACGCAAAAGTCAAGCACATGACCGAGTGGCGCGTGAGATCACGGGTATTGGAGCACCGTGAGCGACTGCGCGCTTTCACTTCTCACGATTCGCAAGGCGAAGATCGAGATGTGTAATTCTCCTATTTCGGCGAGCTCTATCACTGCATGAGATGCAGTTGCGAACCAAACTTGCAAGATTTCTGGTTGATTTATTGGTCCCTTCCGGAATGTTTAGCTGACCAGAAAACTTATGCTATTATTGAGTTTACTTCCTCGTAGGTATACCAGGACGAGCTGTTTGTTCTAATCTTTTGTTGTTAGATTTTCATGACATCATCTTTTATGAAGAGGCTATGGGAGACTTGCCTCAAATCGCAAGCAAACATTGTCTCCACAAGAACCATGCCAGCGGGGTATCCAGAATGTCCGCTCC